>JAJJWW010005745.1:0-10035 GCA_023531295.1 Papaver armeniacum | reverse complement strand
GTTGATGGGTGAAAATTACTCTCCGCTGAATTTGGTAATTTGGGGTGTGATGAGGAATGAATTTAAACTTACAACAAATGCACCGCGCGGTGAGTGCTTGTAGATTCGAGAGATCAATCAGGCAAGTCCGGCCTAAACCAAGAAATGGCCGCTCCATACTTGTTTCGGTCACAAAGTGAAGGAGATGGGGTTGATCTTAGGGAGGGAAGCGAAGAAGGTGTTGAGATTGTGAAGGTGTTGGCTTTGCTTATGACTTGTAACAGAAAATGGTTGAATGTGACTGCTATCAACACTCTGGTTTTTTTTCGACCGAACTTGTGTTGTTCTCGTTATTCCTTGTTGTTGGGAAATAGGGCGGAGAACCTATTTATACAAGTCATTGAGCCTCATTCACGCTTCTCGTGGGAAGTGGAGGTAGTGGAATGATGGAGTAGTGGAGTTGTGTGTCGATAACGCACGACCAGCCTTGCCCACTTTTCCCGGTTCATCTCTAACCGTCCATGACTTCCTAACACGTTTGTGATGGCGCTTGCACGCCGTACGCGTGAAACCGCTGCACACAATACCCCGCAAGTATCCCCGCCTTGTGACATGATTGATGTCTGGAATGTGGATCGTGGATCCACGAAAGATAGCATGTAATGCCGAATTGAATAACCAAGTTAGACTTCGTAAAGTCGATACTTGTGAAGTATCGTGTGTATTTTATGTGTGTACTACATTACTTGTGGTAAAGTGATGTGTAATGACTGCTCACTAACCAAATAACTCACCAAGGGTCGTATAACCAAGTCAGGAGGTCGGACGGATGAGATGATGTTTGAGACACTCATCTCGCGAATCCGTTGATGAAATTAGGGTTTTTAAAGAGGTGCGCAAGCATCACTCTTTCACCTTGGTCGAAACCAAGCATGGGAAGGATTTTAGAGAGGACCGACCATTACATGCGTGTAGACAACATGATGGTGTAGGCGCCTGTATTCCTTTCCTCATGAAAGCGCGACCGGGGCCACTCAATTTGACCCAGAAGAGGAGTGGTCGAGATCGGTTTGCGATAAAGCCCTGCCGCAAAGCGAGCTGGAAACCGCGCGATATCCCTAGTTTGGGCACGCTGTTTTCCGAGGCGACCAACATTGGTCGGTCTTGGTCGATCATACTACCGTGTAGGTGGTAGGTTGATGTTCACACCTATACCTCGATTATCCCATGAAATGATCTAAGCCACTCAAATCATCCGGTGAAGCCGAGTGGTCGAGATCGCTTTAGGATTTGGGGAGTGTAACCACGCATGTTTGAGCGTGCGTTTTGATTGGCCGGGCATGATATGCCTTGGCCGACCGCAAGAGGAGGTAGATGGGCCCACGGTGGTCATGCCGGGTATGACCGGATTCCTTGGTTAATCTGATCTGTGACCCTCCATTCGCGCGAGAAGATGGACGCGCGCGATGGCTCGAAACCCTAATTTTGGCTTTCAAAGCCGCGCGACCATGCTCTTTTGGGCGGACGGTTTTGTTGTAACCAACCACGGTTGGCTTTGACCGATTGGTCAAGTGTAGGCGGTCACATGGTGATTGTGTCGACATGCTCCGGCCTTTTGAGTCTATATCTACACCCCTCCATCTATACCTGCGAAGATGGATGGTTGAGACCGTTTTGCGACATGTAATATGCCGCAAACCCTAATTTAGGGTTTTCCGTCCATAATGCTTGGTATGGATGGTTTCTTGGCAAGCAAGGCCAATGGTCGACCATGCGGGTCGGCCGTGTGTATTCCATACCGCTTGGGGGTGATGGAATTGATCTGTGGTCATCCAATCATGCTTGTGGAGTCGGGATGACTGCGATCGATCATATCCTAGCAAGCTAAGGCCGTGGGTATTCCATACCTCGCTTGGGGGTGATGGAATTGATCCGTGGTCATCCAATCATGCTTGTGGAGTTGGATGATCACGATCGATCATATCCGGCAAGCTAAGGCCGTGTGTATTCCATACCTGCTTGGGGGTGATGGAATTGATCTGTGGTCATCCAATCATGCTTGTGGAGTTGGATGACTGCGATCAGATCATATCCGGAGACTGATACACACAAGTCCGGATGCTCAATCGGGCTAGTATAACACACCGAGAGGGGCTCAATCGGGCTAGTATAACACACCGAGAGGGCTCTGCCTAGTATAACACACCGAGAATCGTAAAATGCACGGGTATTTCGTACATGGATTCATTATAGTGCTTGGAGGTTTGTGTTACTCAGAAGAGTAACACTTACTGTCATGCCACACCGATAATGGGTACAGAAATACAAGGCCGATATGAAATTCACAGAAGGGATTGTTGCTACATGCTCCAACCTCGGAGGAATTTCATGTATTCACATAATGGATTGTTGCTACATGCTCCATTCTTGGTGAATTAAGTGAGAGTATCCGTCACTTATAAACGGCTTTATCTTTTACAAGATGTCACCATGATTTTTTTCCAGGTTACTTACAAATTTAACCTTAAACGAAAAATCCACCATCAACATTAAGTCCCCGCCTAGCACATAATGGTTACACTATTGTGTGGTAGGCATGAGATGGTGACATACATACGTGAGAAAGACAGGATAAAAGGAGTTTACCCTAAGAGTGTTGGCCGACCGCTAGTTTTCCACGCCTCGTCACGCTTTGTATGGAATCCCCGGTGGGGCCGGTTTCTTTCTTTGGGTATTTGAATCAAAAGAGGAAACCAAATAAGAGAGGAATCCTTTTTCTAGGGGATTCTTTTAGTTTTTTGTCTATAAAAGAGACAAAACCCCTTTCTTTTTCCTCACGAGTTTTTTTTTTTTTTTTTGTTCAAGCAACTTCCCTGTCTTCACCGACGTCGACTTGCTGCGGGCCGTTGCCGCGGAGCTACGCTATCAAACCGCCGCCAAGTTCTGAACGCGCTTCTCGTGCGCCGCCCGAGGTAAGTTCCGCTCCTTCTTTTCCTTTTTTTTTTTTTTAGAAAGTAAAACCCTAGTTTGTTAGGTAAACACTTTTGTAAGACATGTGCATGCTTAGCTTTTCCGCCATCTAGCTTGAATCCCGTAGACATAATTCCCATGAATAAAGAAAATTGTGTTGTGATGTATGCGGATGAATGTGGGCCCGCCGTGTATGCCGGAACGTGGGTCTTATTCACATATGCTTGGCTGAAATTTACACCAAACTTGAAACTTGTACCGGACTTGAACCAATACCAGACTGACTTGAAAGTTATACCGGAGGACTTGAAATCAATACCCATCGAATCTCGTATGATGTTTGGACCGCCATTGTGTGAGTTGTGTCTTGCCGTGTGTGACTACACTTCTCATATGCTTTCATACAAGTTCTAACTTCGTCTTTTGTTTCATTGTGGTAGAAAAGAACTTCGTCGATATGTCTTCCAAGATAATGTCAAAAGCCAAGTCGAAGTGTTGATAGCTTCAAAGATATGCCGAACATCAATGATGAGTTGTTCACCTTGCCTTTTCCAAATATTAGGAAGCATCCTTCTCATAAGATAGTCTTGCTTTCCGGCTCGTAAAATATGGATGCTGATCCATTCTCTTCTTCCGCACTTGTGATGAGATTTTGTCTCCAGAGAAACGAATATCCCCCTTCTCCTATTGACTTCAAGATTTGCCATGCTCCACCGGGTTCTTACGAGGGATGGATGAGACGCATGTTGAGTAATAAGGGCATTAAGGACAATTTGACCAAAGCACAAATTCTCGATGCGGTCATGGCATCTCTACCCTCGAAATTAGGAAAGACACCGCGGCGTTTGATCACCTTCATTTCTCGGTGGCGTATTTTTCACTCACACAGCCCATATCTAGATGGGAGAGATGACTATTACTTTGGAGAGTGTGGCCGCATTAATGAACCCGCCTGCTGTCTAAGTCTTTTTACGAGCTCTCGATGCGAACAAAGTAATTATGATGCTATACTTCAAAAGGCTGAGGGATTCGAGAGTCTGGACAAGGAGGAGAGAAAGGATGCGAGATGCTTTTATACTTGGTGGGTTTGGAGTGGTCTTCCTCGCAGAGTTGGAAAACGAGCTCGTGATTGCGTTCTCTGTCTTTATGGCTATCCAGGGATATATTTGATGATGGTTCTGGGAAGAAGACCATAAGAGGTGAGCTTGTTAAGATTGCTATATAGTCGGGCGCAGGCGAAGTTCTTCCTCTAGCCGATTGTTCCTTGGATCGCTGTATTCTCATCCTGACGCTTTAGCAATGGATATGCACGTTTAACCTGCAAGAAGGTGGAGTCGCACGTTCACTTCGCTTTTCTTCAGCGCTCTTATGGGAACACTTCGTAAGTTATGCTCCTACTCCCGCACCTTCACTCGTTAACTTGTACTACGCGGCTCGAGAATACTCCGATGGAATAAGAAGCGTCCCTAAAGCCTACAAACTTGTGGAGGTATTTGACAACATTTCTTCCGTAGATTTTCATCCATGGGGGCCGATTCACTCTTCCATCATTCAGCCAAAGACCTTTGCCGACGATCCTGGCGTTTGTGTTGCGACCGATGTTGAGACCATGAGATCTGGGAAATTATTTACATGCGCAAATTTCGCATTCCAGATATGTCCCGTCTCTATTCAACTGAGAATTTTCTCGGACTCCGTACAACATTGACAGGGCTGCGTCGCGATGGGATTTGATCAGGGTGTCCCATTTATCCGTCCACTAGGGGCTCCTGAAGAATTCCTTCCACAAATTCTTAATGCCAATGTGTTCTTAGACCGGGTGAGCCTTCCCTTCCGGCCTATTGGGAGAAACCCAAGCAGACCGACAGATAAAGAATTTTGGGGGAAACAACTGCCGATCTTCCAGAAATTTTCAAGAGTGTTGTGGACGAATTCCCGTAGTGAGCCATCTTCCGACGCCTTGACGAAGCATTTCCGGGTCAGAAGCCACTTCCATCCAAACGGACAAGAGCTGAGGATTGCAGTCCCCAAGTAGGAGAGACCTAAGAGGCAAGCATGCGGTCCTAAATCCTCAATTCTTCTAATATGCAGGCATTTAAACCTCCTCCCATCGGTTCTTTCATTTTTCCAAAGGTAAGTTCTTCTAAACGATCCTTGTTTTAAATCGTGGAATTTCGAAAGATAATGCCTTCACAAGGTTGGCACGCATTCAAAACGGGGAAGGCCGGGCATCATCATGTATCGGGTCATCATGCCGAGAAGTCCGTCGACCTTCATGCCGAGAAGTCTCACAGACGGATCTTCATGTCGAGAAGTCCGGGACCATGGCCGAGACCTTCATGCCGAGAAGTCCGAGAAACCGCTCCTTTTTCGACAATGACAAAGATGATGCAAGCTCGGCTGAACAAGGCGCTTCCTTAATGATCTTGTCGACGGGTCGTGATGGAAATCAACACCCGTAGTGAAATAGATGCCTAAGGAATGCAAGAGAGACTCGTGCCTCGCCGTAGTTGAGACGGCTCCTTGACATCCATTCCGAACAGCTCCTGACCGTATGGCTATTGTGGGACTTCTTCGAAAGGCCTCCCAAACCGACAAGACTCCCGCGGTCACCGAATTGCACGGTGATGTTCTGGGGCTTTGTTCGATCCTCCTTTTACCGTCCCTTATCCAAAGCATGTGTTGGTTGGTGGATTCAACAAGTGGGGTTGCCCAATTTGAAAAGTTGTACACGACAACTGAAGAAACACGGCCATATTGCTACCACCGCGAAGCTCGAGTCGCCTTGCATTGGTCAACCGCGCCAAGAAGCTTTGGTTTCCATCCAGGGGATGAGCGCGCGACCGTGGAACAGCTTCAAGAGGTGATTGAAGATTTGAGGTGCCATCTCGGACGTGTTTGCACAGCATGCCTTCAATGCTCCCGGTTCTTCAAAGGGTTCTCCGAGATTCATGAGCTCCAAATTACATGATGAAGTCCCTTCCGCGGACCGTGTTGCTTCGTCAGAAGAAGAGGTTGAGAGGTTGTCTAAAGAACCGGAGCCGAAGCAGCCGTGTCCAAAGGATGAAAGCCGCCCTGCCTGCAAGATGAGTTGTTGCTTAAAGACTTCCCCGAAGTATTTGTGCTATATACCGGCGTTTTCTTATATGCTTTTCTTTTTTGAGTGATAGTGAGGATTTTCTTTGACTTCCGGTTTTGGATTAATAGGTAATCGAATTGGCTTATTTTGAGATAGTTTTGTGAACAACCCTTTTGAAAGAGATTATGTTAAATGAGATTTGCATCTTGGTCATGAAGGATTGCACATATGAAATTGCAAATGTTACGTAAAAAGGGAGGTACGAATGGAAACAAACATGGCGCTTGATCACCGAGCCTCTTTCTCTATGCGCTGGATGCTAAGTCCCCAAAGGAATTCTAAACTATCTTTCTTGTAAAGTTGTTGAGTAAAACTTACTTGCCTTTTGAAGCCTCACTTATATCAAACCTGAGTAGTCTCTAAGAAAATCCTCCGTGCAAGCCATCTCTCCGGACCAAGCTTCGAACAATGCGCTTCAAAGCGTTGCATTCCACCGGTGGGGTGATGAAGGAACCGTGGTAATGACAAGATTCCTCGGGTCCATTACTTCTTGATCAAAAGAGGTGGACGCCATGTCTGGGTAGCTCCACCTCTCCATTTCGCACCCACATCTCCGCAGCCTCCGTAATCTCCTCCATTGGGAAGGGAAATGTAAGTACCTTGAGTCCGGGCTTTTCCCGCATTAGGGCGCTGTGATGTCTCTCCGTGGCTTTGATGTGGAGGAGGGGATGAAGTCTGAGGATTTGCGAGTGCCATCACATCTCGCGGATCGCTTGCCTAGGCAGAGGGACGTGGAAGATGTCGCAATGTCACCGCCGAGTGACCGAATCAACGTTCCCATCCTCTCGTATTCAGGCATTTCCCGATTGATTTCTCCTTCCCTCGAGCACCTCCAGGCCAGGTTGAAAAGTCGACGCGGATTGACACAGATTCCGAGCTTCAAGAAGAGTTTTGAGATATAAATCCTCTAGTAGGGCTCCATAGGCCGCAGTTCCTTTCTTTATCTCGGGCAACGTCAGAAGTACTCCGGGACAAGTCTCTTCCTCCGTCTCGGACCATGTTGTCCATCTCTTCTCGATTCGTCAAGGATTACGTGCTCCTCTTGCTTCTCCACTGGTAAAGGTGTGATCCCCGGCTAAGGATTCACCGTTTTTATGAGCGATGCATCCTTCTCGTAATCGTGCCGCCATGTCATTCAAAAGGCGAGAAATGACTTGCCTCGCCTTCCGGTGATACCGCTGGATTCGCCAAGACATCCTCCAACATTCCAAATATGCTTCCCATGATATCCGAACCACATAGTGACTCTGTGAAGATACATCGTGACACGGAAACCGAAGAATTGAGAATTCAATTTTTTTTTTTGTAACCGATAGATCAACCTCCCACCGTGGTCGCCAATTGTTGATGGGTGAAAATTACTCCCGCTGAATTTGGTAATTTGGGGTGTGATGAGGAATGAATTTAAACCTACAACAAAATGCACCGCGCGTGAGTGCTTGTAGATTCGAGAGATCAATCCAGGCAAGTCCGGCCTAAACCAAGAAATGGCCGCCCGCACTTGTTTCTGGCCACAAAGTGAAGGAGATGGGGTTGATCTTGAGGGAAGCGAAGAAGGTGTTGAGATTGTGAAGGTGTTGGCTTGCTTATGACTTGTAAATTTAAAATGGTGAATGTGACTCGTATCAACACTTGGAGGCCTGACCCTTGTGTTGTTCCTTGTTTTCCTTGTTATTGTTGGAAAATAGGGCGAGAACCTATTTATACAAGTCATTGAGCCTCATTCACGTTTCTCGTGGGAAGTGGAGGTAGTGGAATGATGGAGTAGTGGAGTTGTGTGTCGGTAACGCACGACCAGCCTTGCCCACTTTTCCTCGTTCATCTCTAACCGTCCATGACTCCCTAACACGTTTGTGATGGCGCGTTGCACGCCGCACGCCGTAAACCGCTGACCAATACCCCGCAAGTATCCCCTAGCTTTGTGACATGATTGATGTCTCTGAATGTGGATCGTGGATCCACGAAAGATAGCATGTATTTCGAATTGAATAACGCAAGATTCAAAGTCGATACTTGTGCAAGATCGTGTGTATTTTATGTGCACCGACATTACGGTGTGGTAAAGTGATGTGTAATGACCACTAACCAAATAACTCCCGACTCAAGGTTGTATAACCAAGTCAGGTGAGGTCTGGACGGATGAGATGATGTTTGAGACACTCATCTCGCGACCGTTGATGAAATTAGGGTTTTTAAAGAGGTGCGCAAGCATCACTCTTCACCTTGGTCGAAACCAAGCATGGAAAGGATTTTTAGAGAGGACCGACCATGTGTGTGTGTACAACACATGATGGTGTAGGCGCCCGTATTCCGTTACTCATGAAAGCGATCCGCCACTCAATTTGACCCCAAAGAGGAGTGGTTGAGATCGGGTTTGCGATAAATCCCTGATGCCGCAAAGAGTTGGAAACCGCGCGCCATATCCCTAGTTTGGGCACGCTGCTTCCGAGACGACCAAGCTTGGCCTGGTTTTGGTCGATCATACTACCGCGTAGGTGGTAGGGCTGATGTTCACGCTATACCCGATTATCTCATGAAAACGTGATCTAAGCCACCCAAATCATCCGCAAGAAGTTGAGCGGTCGAGATCGATTTGGGATTTGGGAGTGTAACCGCACGCATGTTTGGGCGGGCGTTTGGGCCGGCTGGCATGATGAGCCTTGGCGACCGCAAGAGGAGGTAGATGGGCCCACTCGTGGTCATGCCGGTATGACCGGCCTTGGTTAAATCTAACAGGACCCTCCATTCGTGCCAGAAGATGGACGCGCGATGGCTCAACCCCTAATTTTGGCTTTCAAAGCCGCGCGACCATGCTCTTTTCAGCGGATGGTTTTGTTGTAACCAACCATGGTTGGCTTTGACCGATTGGCCAAGTGTGTAGGCGGTCACATGGTGATTGTGTCGACATGCTCCGGCCCTTTGAGTCTATATCTCACACCCTCCATCTATACCTGCGAAGATGGATGGTTGAGACCGCTTGCGGCACATGTAATATGCCGCAAACCCTAATTTAGGTTTTCCATAATGCTTGGTATGGACGGCTTCTTGGCAAGCAAAGGCCAATGGTCGACCATGCGGGTCGGGCCGTGTATTCCATACCGCTGGGGGTGATGGAATTGATCTCGTGGTCATCCAATCATGCTTGTGGAGTCGATGACTCGCGATCGATCATATCCGGTGTAAGGCCGTGGGTATTCCATACCGCTGGGGGTGATGGAATTGATCTCGTGGTCATCCAATCATGCTTGTGGAGTTGGATGACTGCGATCGATCATATCTCCTGCAAGCTAAGGCCGTGTGTATTCCATACCGCTGGGGGTGATGGAATTGATCCGTGGTCATCCAATCATGCTTGTGGAGAGTGATGATCGAGACAGATCATATCCGAGACCGATACAGGCAAGTCCGGATGCTCAATCGCTAGTATAACACACCGAGAGGGGCTCAATCGGGCAGATAACACACCGAGAGGGCTCGCTAGTATAACACACCGAGAATCACCAGACGGTATTTCGTATGGATGGATTCATTATAGTGAGTAACACTTGGAGGTTCGTTTCAGATATGTTACTCAGAGGTTTGTGTTAGAGAGTAACACTCACTGCCATGCCACACCGATAATGGGTATGTGAAATACAAGGCTGATATGAAATTCACAGAAGGGATTGTTGCTACATGCTCCAACCTCGAGGAATTTCATGTATTCACAAGTAATGGGATTGTCATACATGCTCCATTCTGGTGAATTAAGTGAGGAGTATCCGTCACTTATAAACGGCTTTATCTTTTACAAGATGTCAACCGCATGATTTTTCAGGTTACTTACAAATTTAACCTTAAATGAAAATCCACCATCAACAGAGGTTAAACACTTCTAGCACAAGAATCCCGCTCCCTACACCCTACACGTAGGTCCTGGGTCTAGGGCTTAGACTCGATACCATGTT
>JAJJWW010005744.1:0-87250 GCA_023531295.1 Papaver armeniacum | reverse complement strand
ATTTAAATTGTGAGGATGCATGTGAGAGAAGACAGGTTCATGTTTTAGGGTTTTACCTTTGTAGAATTAAATTGAAAATTGTTTTATTATTCTCCGCATCATGTTCTAAACAATTAAGCTAGGTGTAATGAAACCCTCCGATTTACATATGAAGCAAATAGATTGTCAAATTGTTCTTAATGAGTATATTGTTAGGAGAGTAGTGAACTATTAGATGAATGTGCTGTGATCACTGCATCTTTTGTAAAAAGACCCGATACTAGGGGTAGATAAGTTGATTTAGTTCATTAAGTATCCAATTGAAGCCTTCAATGGAAGGCAATAGAACAAGGTGAAAATTTACTTTGTATTAGTACAAAATCGAGAGGGTGTAGTTAAACACCCTAGTGTCACAACAAAATCAGTCCCAACTTTACGTATTTATCATTGCCTTAGTATTAGATTCATACAACATCAACCTAGTCGTATCGACACACAATCACCCAAACTTTTGTGCTACATTATCACTGAAAATCAATAGTAAGCATTGATTAGCTTCTTAGCACACACCACTTCTCGTGATCGACTCCGTGCTTGCCACACCTCCAATAGGCCTCCGTGCACTTGGGCAAGAAGACGTAGGAAAAGCATCTTTGAGCTCCTACCAAGTTTTTTGGCGCCGCTGGGATTTGGTAGTGTGCAGCTGATCTTTAACTTGCTTTAACTGATTTTCAGTCTTCCATTGTATATATGCTTTACAATCATGTGCTCTTTTGCACCGATTTGTTGTAACTTAGCTTAACTCTTTTGCACCGATCGCCATAGCATCTCGTAGCTTAGTTTAAATATCACTTTGGCATTAGCCTCGCCATAGCATCTCATTGCCTTATCTTGATTTTTCCCTGCCATAGCATCTGTAGCTTAACTCTTAGCTTAATTCACTTGCATTTGCATTTACCAAGCCCTGTAACTCATCTCGTGTTATTAGCCTTTGCAGCATGACCATAAGCCCCTACTTTTCACTTATTTTTGCCAAACTTGTACATCCCTTGTGATAAATATTACATCCCTCAGAATTTGGTCCGCTTTCGAACAGATAACCAAGTACGGTGGATGCCACATTGCAAGTAGTGCTTTCTTGTCTTGATTATACAAAGTATTGAGCACTTTGAAGTTTGTTGTTGAGTGCAATACAAGCTATGCTAAACTCGAGCAAGCTCGGAAAGAACAAGGAGCAGCCAAACTAGGGTGGAACCGCCAAACCCGCTTTTATATCGGTGGTAATGTAATTCTACCCTTGCTTACACATCGAGTTAGCATGCTCGCTTGAATAACAATTACGCAGTTCCGTATTGCCTTGCCTTGTGTGTTCTACAACAAACCTCGAGCTTTGAGTTTGATATCAACTCGAGTTTTGGTATCGAGTGAGTTGATGCCACAAACTCAACTGAGCCGATTGACAAGCATCCTTTTCTGCACCTTTGAGCCCACAGTTCAACTCCACCCACAAAGTTGAGAGTTTGAGCATAACCTTGAGCTGATTCATCTTTTATACCCGTGAAGTTGCATATATGATGAAACTGTTAACTCCATGATGTTTTGATCTGTTGTGCTTATCTCCTAGCATCTAAAGTTGAGAATATCTGTGAACTATCTGTGCTTATCTGTGATCTGTTGTGCTTACACCTGTGAAGTTAAGCATCTAAAGTTGTGTTTAAAGTTGTTTATGATCCTGTGAAACTTGAATGAGTTGAGAATAGCAGAATTAGGGATAGCTGTTAGTTTGTTTTTCAAACACACTACCCTGGCACATGCTTCACCATTGAGTGAGCACATCCCAATCCCCTTGCACAATACACAGTTTTTACTCATTTCCTGTGCTGTAACCATCCACATGCACTAGGCTGTATCATTTTGTGAGAAATTGTGTTTTGTTGTTTTACTCTATGCATAAGACCAGCCTGTGTTGTGCTCAGTTGCCAATCTGTGCCCTGCCAGGGCTGTGTACAAGTCTTGCAGAATTTGCCAACCTTTGCATAAGCCAGTGCTTGTGCTTGAGATCACTAAGTTCACTAGGCTGAACCTTTTCACCCAACAACTGGGCTCTATTTTTGCACCTGCCTGAAGCCCATATCTCTGGGCTCAACCAAAATCTGGGCTCTACATAAACAGAAACCTAACCTGGGCTGAACCCTTAACAGTGAAGCCCACATCAGCTGAGCTAAATCATCTGGGCTGTGCAAACAATCAAACCTACACCTCTTGGGCTGAAATACACCTTTTCAGCTGGGCTCTACAACCTCAATAACCAAACCTTGGGCTTGAGTCTTGTGTTAGTGGGTTATTTTTGAGTTTTTGTTTTTCTGTGTTGAACTTGTTTGTGTGTTAACATGCTAGAGGCGCGTGCTAGGCTATGATTGTGTCTTTTAGAGACCAAACAAATCGACTAGTTAGAATCCGCCCGAACGAAATCGTAAGCATACCCAGTTCTTCAACAGAAAGCCCAATTTCAACAGAAAGCCCATCCGAATCAGAAACCATGGGTGATGAACACAACCAACCCCGTAGTCTGAAGGACTACATGTACCCAACTAGGGCAAGCCAGCCCTCTTGCATCATTCTCACGGCCGATGCTTGTCGGTTTGAACTCGAAAGAAAGTACCATTCACATGTTACCCGTGTTTAGAGGGGTCAATGCTGAGAACCCCTACCATCACGTGAGAGACTTTGAGGATATTTGTGGGACTTTGCGTTTTAACCAAATGACAGAGGAGTCCCTCAAATTGAGATTGTTTCCTTTTTCTCTGAAAGACAAAGCCAAGTCGTGGCTTCATGCCCTACAACCACAAGTCCATTAGAACCTGGGATGACCTCACAAAAGAGTTTTTCAAAAGTTTTTCCCAACCATAAGACAAATGCGACAATTCGCCAAAGTCTAAATGGTTTTGTGCAATTAGAAGACGAAACTCTAGCAAAATACTTGGAGTTTCAATGAATTACTACTCAAATGTCCCCACCACGGTTTTGAAAAATGGAGACTCGTCCAAATCTTGTATGAGGGTCTAGATGTTAGAACCCGTACCACAATCGAGTCAATGTGCAATGGTGCATTTATTGACAAGAGTGCTGATGACGCTTGGACTTTTCTAATCGAAGTCGCTGAAAAGACTCAACAATGGGAGTCCATTCGAGAACCGAAACGGACTACCCCCGCACAAAATGTTCATAGAATCGAGTCTGACTTTGAGGGAAATGCAAAAATGGCATCTTTGGCCCGGAGAATAGAAGTGCTTGAGTTGGAAAAGAATGTAAAATCTAATGCCCCTACTCTCCGTGACCAAATTGATATGGCCACTTGTGCCGCATGCCATAGTTCTGACCACTTAGTGGACAACTGTCCAGATTTACATGCATTTCAAGAGTCCAAAACCGAGCAAGCCAATGCGTTATACCATAGGCAAGAGAACAACCCGTATTCTCAAACCTATAACCCAGGGTGGAGGAATCACCCTAACTTCTCTTGGTCCAAGGGGCCAGTACAAGGGGGACCAACAAATAATAACCAAGGATACTCATATCCTAGAAACCCCCAAGTACAACCACCCACTCAATACTCAGTAGAGAAAAGACTAGCTTTGAAGACTATGTCGGTCCTGTTAACCCAAAATCTTACGGAACTTAGGAAAACCACCGACCAACGTTTCACAAGTCTAGAACTTAAGATGGGTCAAATCATGATGCATTGAATCGAGAGAGAGAAAGGAAAATTTCCTAGTCAACCCCAACAAAATCCAAAGAATGTGTTTCAAGCAGCTCCTCTACCGCAATGAAACTTCACATAGTTAGGCAATGCTATCACCACTCTCCGAAGTGGTAGAATTGTTGAAAACCATGTAGGTGTACCACCGTCAAGCGAGTCTCCATCGGACTCACCAAGACACACAACACCACGTAAAACATCCACCGTAGAGAAAGAATCCGAGCCCGTTGATAAGACCAAGAGTCCTACCGATGTTGATGTTTCTTTGCCAAGTCATGTACACATTTGCTCCATTCCCACAAAGGTTGGTGCAACGGAGGGGGTAACCAATACAATGAGATTTTGGAAATGTTCAAGAGAGTTAACATAAACATTCCATTTCTCGAAGCAATTAGACAAATACCCACCTATGCTAAGTTTCTGAAGGACCTGTGCACACAAAAGCGTAAGCTTCAAGTGCATAAGCGTGCCTTTCTCACTGAGCAAGTGAGCTCCATAATCCAAAACAAGATTCCGACTAAGTTTAGAGACCCAGGTAGTCCAACGATTACATGCAACATAGGTGACCATATGGTCGAAAAGGCGTTACTAGACTTAGGAGCCGTGTGAATCTATTGCCATACTCTGTGTATGTGCAATTGGGCCTTGGGGAGTCAAGCCCACACTGTTACGCTACAGTTAGCGGACAGATCCGTGAGAATCCCCCGTGGTATTATTGAAGATGTGTTAATCAAGGTTGATAAATTTTTCTTTCCTGTAGACTTCATTGTCTTAGACACTCAACCCGTGCAAAACCCAAGTAATCACATTCCTGTGATCTTAGGACGTCCTTTCCTAGCGACGTCCAATGCCATCATCAACTGTCGTAATGGTGTGTTGAAATTGTCTTTTGGTAACATGACCGTAGAGCTGAATGTTTTTAACACTAGTCAACAACCCATTGATTGTGATGATACTGATTTGCATGAGATTAACATGATCGAGAGTCTGATCCAAGACTCTCTGCCCGACATTTTGTCAATGGACCCTTTGCAAGCATGTTTAGATAACTTTGACTTAGATCTCTTCGAGTCTAAGTACATTGGTGAAATTCACTCGTTGCTTGAATCTGTCCCACACATGGATATTGCTAAGTGGCAGAATGCAGTGGAACCACTTCCACTCTCTGATACCAAATCTGCCCCACCTCTTGAGACACCACCTAAGCTTGATTTGAAACCATTACCTGATACCTTGAAGTATGCTTTCTTAGGTCCTTATGATACTTTACCTGTGATTATTGCATCATGTTTAGACACAGAACAGGAAAGTCGACTCTTAGAAGTACTTCAAGAACATAAAGGTGCCTTAGGTTGGACCATCTCCGATCTTAAGGGTATAAGTCCCACAATTTGCATGCATCACATAAACCTTGAAGAGAACACTAAACCATCTAGGGAAATGCAAAGGAGACTTAACCCCAACATGAGAGATGTTTTCAAGGGTGAGATTCTGAAACTGCTTGATGCGGGTATCATCTACCCGGTCCCTGATAGCCGAGTGGGTCGGGCCCTATTCGTAGTACCCAAGAAGTCCGGCATTACCGTTGTTCAAAACGAGATGAATGAGCTCATTCCCACCCGTGTGACCACCGGGTGGCGAGTATGTATTGATTATAGAAAACTGAACACAAGACCAAGAAAGACCATTTCCCCTTCCCTTCATTGACCAAATGCTGGAAAGGTTAGCCAAACATAGTTACTACTGCTTCTTAGATGGATATTCTGGCTACAACCAAATTCACATAGCACCCGAAGACCAACAAAAGACCACATTTACATGTCCTTATGGAACATTTGCTTATCGTCGTATGCCTTTTTGGCTGTGCAATGCACCCGCTACTTTTCAACGTTGCATGATGAGCATTTTTTTCCGACATGGTAGATAAGTTTCTTGAGATTTTTATGGATGATTTTTCTGTGTTTGGGTCTTCATTTGATGAGTGTTTGCATCACCTCACATGTGTGCTAATTAGGTGTAAGGAGAAGAATTTGGTTTTGAATTGGGAAAAATGTCATTTCATGGTTAATTCAGGCATTGTTCTAGGGCATATTATCTCGGAAAAAGGCATATAGTAGACAAAGCCAAGGTAGACCTCATCCAACACTTGCCTCAACCTCGTTCCGTGAGGGACATCGATCATTTCTAGGCCATGCGGGTTTTTACCGCCGATTCATCAAAGACTTTAGTAAAATTTCACGACCTTTGTGCAATCTTCTTGCAAAAGATGTTGCATTTGTCTTTGATGATGCTTGTAAGGAAGCATGGGAGCAATTGAAGGCTCTCCTTACATCTCGCCCTATAGTCGACCCCCGATTGGTCATTACCATTTGAGATTATGTGTGATGCGTCTGACTATGCTGTAGGAGCTGTTTTAGGCCAACGAGTAGACAAACTCCCTTATGTGATCTACTATGCTAGTAAAACACTTAATGATGCTCAATTGAATTATTCCACTACCGAGAAGGAGTTGCTAGTCATTGTGTTTGCATTAGATAAGTTTAGATCTTATTTGATAGGGTCTAAGGTCATCATTTATTCCGATCATGCCGCATTGAGATATCTTTTGTCTAAGAAAGATGCTAAGGCTCGTCTAATTCGATGGATACTCTTGCTACAAGAGTTTAACCTCGAAATTCGAGATAAGAAAGGGTCGAGAATGTTGTTGCCGATCACTTGTCTAGGTTGAATGTCGAACCTTCGATGAATCTGTGTTAATTAGGGAATCATTCCCGATGAGCAATTGATGCTTGTGTCTGCGAAATGCCTTGGTTTGCTGATATTGTGAACTACCTTGCTACAGGTAGAATGCCCTTGCATTGGTCTAAACAAGACCGTTCTAAGTTCTTGGTCAAGTTAAACACTTCCTTTGGGATGACCCATATTTGTTTAAGTACGCGCAAGACCAAATCATTAGGAGATGTGTCCCCACTTCAACAAAGGGACGTCATCTCTTTCTCGTCATGACCATGCATGTGGAGGCCACTTTAGTGCCAAGAAAACTGCTGCAAAGATCTTGCAAAGCGGTTTCTATTGGCCAACACTTGTTTAAGGATTGCCATGCATTCTCAGTGTTGCTTGTGACCGATGCCAGAAACTAGGAAGTATATCTAGGAGAAACATGATGCCCTTACAACCCATATTGATTGTTGAGCTGTTTGATGTTTGGGGCATTGATTTCATGGGTCCATTTCCGAATTCTGAAGGTAAGTTATACATTCTTGTTCTTTATCGATTATGTCTCTAAGTGGGTAGAGGCCATTGCATCCAAAACCAACGACCATAAAGTTGTTCTTTCTTTTCTTAAGGAGAACATTTTCTCCCGTTTTGGAACCCCGAGAGCGATAATCAGTGATGGAGGTAGTCATTTCTGCAATAAACCCTTTGAATCACTAGTGCGCAAGTATGGAATCACTCATAAGGTCGCAACACCTTACCATCCTCAAACCAGTGGCCAAGTAGAAGTCCCTAATAGGGAAATTAAGCATATCCTTGAGAAGACCGTCAATCCTTCTAGGAAAGATTGGTCTTTGCGCTTAAACGATGCTTTATGGGCCTATAGAACTGCATACAAGACTCCCATTGGGATGTCTCCTTACAGACTTGTGTACGGGAAAGCATGTCATTTACCTGTTGAGTTAGAACACCGTGCATACTGGGCTGTGAAGAAGTTGAATTTTGATCTTGATAAGGCTGGAACCCGTAGAAAACTTCAACTCAATGAGTTAGAAGAGTTGAGAAATGATGCATATAATAGTGCCAAAACGTACAAACATAGGATGAAAGTGTTTCACGACAAGCGCATTCTCGCGCAAGTCTTTCACCCTGTGTCGAAAGTTTTGTTGTACAACACTAGATTGCATTTGTTTCCGGAAAGCTACGTTCTCGATGGTCGGGACCATTCTTGGTACGTCTGTGTTTCCCCATGGAGTCAGTAGAAGTTGAAAACCCAGCAAACAAGAACATTTTCAAAGTCAATGGTCGAGATTGAAACCATTTCTCGGAGCATCTTCCACCGAAGTTGAGACCGTCGACTTGGAAGACCCCATCTATGTGGACTGATCTAGTTCACTTGTGTATATACTCATGGACTAACAATCCATTCTCTTTCCCTTTTCTTTTTCTTTTTGCATAATTTTGATGTGTGCTAACCAACCTTTTTGTCTTTCGTTCTTGATTGTTTGCTTTCAAAGCATTCACCTTTCTATGGTTTAGCAACACCCTTGTACATCCTAATCTCTTTCCTTTACTTTACTCATCATAGTTCTCATGGTATGTAAATCGTTTAAATTTTTCCTATCTCATTGCCACATTGAGGACAATGTTTGATCTAGGTTTGGGGGTGTGATTTGCATAAAGAGTTTTTTTTTTTTTTTTTTATTCTTTTTTTTTTACTTCACTAAAAAAAAAAAAAAAAAAAAAAAAAAAAATTGAAAAACTCAAAAATTTTGCATAAAAACCTCCAACTTTTAGAGATTTTAGAGTCACTAGCATGCTTCTAGCTCTGTTTACATAGAGAGTCTGACCGAAATAACAAGAACTTGGAAGTACTGGAGAACGCAATCGGGTTCCTTAGTTGATTAGAGCGTTAAAGTTGGATTTAACCATACCGAGGGCGAATTAGGTGTCTGTTTAGATATTCGGTAGTAGAATTGTGATCACCCATAGTGGAGACTACCCATTTTACATCAAGCGAGGTACCGACCTTCACTCTTTGTGACTTTCTAGAAAAGTCAAGTTAGAGTGTGTGTCACCGTACGTCAATTCCGGTAGGAATGGTGAGCTACCCAACTTCGCACCACTTTAAAGACTACTTTTGATCTCTTGAGTGCTAATTCCGTCAATCATGAGGGTGACGTCTAAAGATGAAAACTCCTTCTAAATATCGATTTGCAGTTAGCATCACTCTCTCTCTCAATCAACGAGATCCATAGAAACACATCATCGTCAAAGCAAGCGGAGCAACATCGAATATTTGAAGAAAAGTTGATATAGTCCAAGGTTACGTGCAACAAAGAAAAGAAAAGAAAATAGGATGAGAATTAATAAAATTTATAAAATCAAGACAATACAAGTTATGGAAATTGAGTGATATATTCCTTCACCCATGGAGTTAGTAGTTTCATTGTTTTTGTTATTTTTATTTCACTTATAATTCAAAAAAAAAAAAAAAAAAAAAAAAAAAAAAAATCAAAAATCCAAAAATATTGTAGTTTATTTTCGTAGTTATACCACCATGGTAAAGAAGAGTTCAAGAAGAAAAATTCCAAGTAACAAGGAAATTGAGTAGAAAAGTTAAAAAAAATTGTCAAGTTTTGTAAAGTTTAGAAGTTCGTCATCAACAAGTGAAGACCGAAGACCGAAGATTGAAGACGTTTCTATGGCTCTTATGAGAGATTGATGTTAATTGCCGATCGGGTGAGAAGTGAGTGAGTACTCCCACCCCTTACTAATGGTTGATTTCCTTTCTTAGAGATCATCAGAAAAAGATTCTTTTTGTCCACACTTCTGTGGAGTCTCCAGAAATTAATTCGGAAGGTTATCCTTCTTACCTACAACGTGTGCAGGATTTCTCTCTTTATTCCCGCCTGCACACATGAGAGACTAAAAAAGCGATCTTTTTGAGTGCAATTATCATAAAACCCTAATAGTGAGGCGAAGTCGAGGCTTATGATCACAATCGAATCCGAATTCTTTCATATGGTATGGTTACTTCTCGCTCAAAGACTTAAGGATGAGAATGCGTTCTTTGGTAGTTCTAACTTCATGTTACTAGCACGTAAACTCTATGTCCTCATAGCTTCTTGGAGGCTTGAGACTCTTTTACACTCTGAAGTTGGAGAAGGTTTTGTGAGTACACCTCTGGTAAACCCTCACGAGACTACAACTCGTCCACTAGGGACACCTAGGGGTTTAAAGGCTTAGTGCATACGCTAAATGCATTCGAGACTGCGACAGGTATAGTTAGGATTTCTTATTTTCTGTTTCACTTGAGGACAAGTAAAATTCAGGTTTGGGGGTATTTGATGAGTGCTAAATAGTGCATATTTATACACCTTCTTATTGGCATTTTACTCATCTTTTGCGCTTAGAAATCGATATTATCCCGTTTTGTGTTTTCTTTGTTTTCAAGAATAAATATTTGTATTAATTAATTTTGTGTTTTTAGGTAATAAATAAAGCTCGGAGAAACTGAGGAGCCAAAGAGCGAAGAATTGGAGTCGAGCATCTATGGAGCAGGAAGCCAAAGCCCGCGCACGCAACAGTTGCAACCCAACAAGGAGCAACCCATTTACAAGACATGGGCCCAAGCTATCCAAGACCCGACCCGGATCCGAGCCCATCATTTCTGAGCCATTGAGATCTCCATCTTATGCATCCAACGCTCGCTACCTTACTCTCATCATTCCTTGATGCCTCCGCTCAACAGCAAAAATCCCCTCAACCGTTCAGATCTTAACCACCAGATCCTACGCTCGCTCCGGCCTTCGCATCATCATCTCGCTACACCCGCTTCACAGCAAAACCTCCCACACCCTTACACCATCCGACCAAGCCCATACCTCTCTTCCACCTCTCTTTCTTCTCATCCCCCGACAAACCCAGAAGAACCATCGCCCCTCTTCTTCCCCGACCAAAAATGGCAGAGCCATCACCTCCACCATCTCCTGCCACAGCCACCAACAGCTTCTCCGCCACCAGCTACACCTTTCCCAGCTATGGTTATCTCTAACATAGCTTCCCTCTTTACTCGAGAAGCTAAGCTAGAGATAATCAAAGTTAGGGTTTTCTCCACAAGTCAATGCATGGAGCGACCAGCGCCGAATTCAGAGCAGGAAGAGGTCTGGGTATGGTTTAATTTTCGATTAGAGTGTTTGAATGAGTGATTTAAATTGTGAGGATGCATGTGAGAGAAGACAGTTCATGTTTTAGGGTTTTACCTTTGTAGAATTAAATTGAAAATTGTTTTATTATTCTGCATCATGTTCTAAACAATTAAGCTAGGGTGTAATGAAACCCTCTGATTTACATATGAAGCAAATAGATTGTCAAATTGTTCTTAATGAGTATATTGTTAGGAGAGTAGTGAACTATTAGATGAATGTGCCTGTGATCACTGGTACTGTAAAAAGACCAGTGATACTAGGGGTAGATAAGTTGATTTAGTTCATTAAGTATCCAATTGAAGCCTTCAATGGAAGGCAATATAACAAGGTGAAAATTTACTTTGTATTAGTACAAAATCGTAGGTGTAGTTAAACACCCTAGTGTCACAACAAAATCAGTCCCAACTTTCTGTATTTATCATTGCCTTAGTATTAGATTCATACAACATCAACCTAGTCGTATCGACACACAATCACCCAAACTTTTGTGCTACATTATCACCTGAAAATCAATAGTAAGCATTGGATTAGCTTCTTAGCACACACCACTTCTCTGTGGGATCGACCTGTGCTTGCCACACCTCCAATAGGCCTGTGCACTTGCAGTAAGACGTAGGAAAAGCATCTTTGAGCTCCTACCAGCTATCAGAGATATCCAAAGAAGGCATGTTCTCAGGAACTTCGTCAAGAAGACAAGGGTATGAAGAATGAGGGATACTGTTGTCATCGTAGACTGTATTAATAGTTTCATTGCGAAAGAGAACAACATCATTTTTGAAGTTCGCCACAGTAATTTGTAGTTGCTTCTTCAACTTGGAATACTTGTCATTACGAAGAGAAAAATCCTTTGCAAGTTGTTCTTTTTCGGATTCAAGTTCTTCAACTCTTTTCTGAAATCTCTTCTCAGCCTCTGCGAACGTAGAGCAATGAATCAACAACTTGATGACAGCTTCATATATAATAAACAATTAAGTAAAGAAGAATAATCAACAACCTTCTCTATCAGAAATCATATCCCTAATCAAGGCTCTGTGCTCAACTTGAAGGCTAACATTAACACCTAAATTATTTCTGGCGTCATCTAGAATTTTCGCAGCCCAAGCGAACTCATCGATACTGTTTATGAGAAGAAGGGAACGAAGTTGATTCTCTCTTTCGCTAAGAATAGTATTTTGCCGAATGAATTCATCCCGCTCAACTTGAACTTCAAGAAGAGTTTTTTGAAATTTTGCTAATGCTTGGGCACCTTGGTTAGCAATGCGATCTTTGTCATCTATAAGATCACTAACCTTCTTCCTTAAAATACTAATTTTCTCTTGGTAACTAAGGTGGTGTTTAAGTTGGTTGGCTAAACTTAAACTAGATCTATGATCAGCTTCTAAGAGACGGAATTTGGATTGAAGTACATTTAGAGAAAGATGTTTGATTCTGTCATTTGAAAAGCTATTTAAAGAATCATTGAGATGGGCAAGAAGAGCATCGTTATCCATAGACTCAGGAAATGTGTGAAGAAGAATGGCTTCATCAGAAAGGTTATAAATATCTGCGAAAATGATAAGTCAGATAAAGAAAAATAAATGACAGAATAAAAGCAAGAAAAAGAGAAGAATTTTATACCATAAAGTTGTTGATTAGAATTTTGAAGGCTAGATATCTTGTCCTTCTGAGAAGAAGACTCAACTTCCAATTGTTTGGTCTTTTCACGAAGAGTAGCAGTTTCATTTTCAAGTTCTTTATCTCTCTTGAGAAGAGAAACAGCTTCAGCTTCCAATTCTTCATTCTTCTTCTTAAGTTGAAGGTTTTTCTTCTCGAGACTGTTGCGCCTTTTCTCAAGATCTGAGGCAACAACAAATGAAGCTCTCCCAGACTATAAAGGAAAACAAAGAAATTGTCAAGACAAGGTTTATAATTGAAATCATGCGTAAATAAGGAAATATAGACATGCCAAAGCACTAAGTGCGTTTAGGAAACCGGGAGTTCTTGCTCCGGAAACTCCACGAAAAGAATCATCATCCTCTAGTAAGGGAGCATCGCAGATATTTGCGAGAGCTTCGCATGTGGCGAAAATGATCATCTCCAATTCCTTGCATAGAATCGTAGAAAACACTGGATAGTTGCGCCATAGCAGATTCAATCGGATGATTCTCCTTTGCAAGAGAGGTGTCAACATCATCATTATCTTCATCGGAGCTTTCACCGGATTGAGGACCCGGAGCGAGAAGAATAATGGAGCTTCCGTTTTTAGAAGGTGGAGCAAGCAGATTTCTTCTTGCGAAAAGGAATTTTACTCTTGCCTTTAGATTTCGCAGCTTCAGAAGTATCCTCTTCTTCAACAACTTCAACGCCCACCTTCGCACACAAATGAAGATAAGAAACAGAGGCAACAATATTGTTAAAAATAATGAAGAAAAATATTTCTTACTTCATCCGTGATCGACTGGAGAATTGCCGAGTACTTGCCTTAGGATTTCTCTCGTAACTTTTTCTCAATTTAACAATCTGAAAATTTCGCAAGATTAGTACATGTAAAAAGAAGTAATAATTACAAACTGAGCGAAATTAGGAAGCGCACCTCTTTAGCTTTATCGGGCGATTAAATACCCAAGGTTGATAGTTGGCGAGGTTCGCAGGGAGTACATTCGAACCTCGAAATATAAGGTCCATTCAAGAATAGCGGAAAGACACACCATTTTTCGTCTTTAGAATGGCGAGGAACATTGTTCTTGCCAGAATTCCAATCGATATCCCGCATAAGCACTTTGTCGCCGGGGATATTTTCTCTTCTTTTCAAACGTGCACCTCAAATGAGTTCTATCGTTCTTCATGTTTATTACTTCATAATTCTCAAAGAAACTCTCTCATGAATATTTCTCGGGAATATCTCTAAATCTACAAGTTTAGGATCTCTAATCAGTATTAGAATAGAGAGACCCCTTACCAGCGCCACGGTTGGCGAACTCAAGCATTAAGCGGATACAATCTCCACTTAATTGGTAAACAAACATGAGAATTTTTCATGAGCAAGAATTTCATAAAACAAAGGAAGTTCGGGGTTGTAGAGAGGAATGGGAAGGCCGGCGAGAATCGACCTAGAGAGATTATGATCTTTTGATTATCACAACAAATGATCAGTAAATAATTTGGCGGAGAGAATAGATGAAGATTCTTGATGGGGAATAGTGGATAATGTGAAACCTTTCTCTTGTAAATCCTTTTGAGCCTCTCCCAAGAGAACTTCATATCTACAACCGGGTGGATCCATTTTCGAGTATGGGAATGATTAAGGAGTTGAAGATCAAAGGAAAAAGAAAATTTACAGTGAGCGTGCGGAAGTTACGGAGGAGAATTGAAGAAGAATTGCAGAGAGAAAGTAAAAAGAAGAAGAGGAGGATGAGAAAACTATATATAGAGAAGAATTCTCGAGAAGATAAACGCATTTAATACGAGAAGAGACGTGAATGGTTGAGAAGTAACGTTTGAAAGGGACGTGTCAAAAAAATGGGTGGAAGAAGAGACACGTATTATAGATTTTGTGTAAAAGTATGAAGTCAAATCGCCAAAACAGATAAGGATGAACGGTTTGCGGCGGTTTGAAAATAATAATTCTCATGACATTCTCTCCTTCGGAGAAGACATGATAAGAGGCAAGATGTAGGATCAGAATATCGCAACACCAATACCTCGGCGAAATCCATAAACGTTACATAGCGAAGGCGTCGCAAACGAGTAAAATAAGTGACACAATGGATGACGACAGCCAGAACACGAGAAAGGTGTGAAGACTTAGCGAGATTTACGAGCGTCGCGAGATTATGCATTTGTAGGCTTGCGACACTTCGCAAGTCATTCCCGAAAATAAAGGAAAGCTTAGTTGTCATCCATTATGTAACACCCTATATAAAGAGCCGAACAGGCCTATTGAGAGAGATCTTTTTTCGAGTGTTGAGCAAGTCATTAAGAGAGAGAAAGTTTATAGTAATTGTAATTTCTTTAGCTCTTTTCCATTTTTGTCTTGTAAACATTCAATAAATTAATCAATAAAAACTATAATTGTTCATCTTCAATGGCTTAGTTGTGTGGATTCTTGTGAGGGGTGTAGTGTAGGATTTCCTGCAACTACAACTGTTACAGTTAATATAATCATATGGGATCAACCGTAATAGTTGACACAGACAATTTACTAAAACTAAGGTGGAGGTTTTAATTATTTTAATATAATCATATGGGATCAACCGTAATAGTTGACACATACAGTTTACTAAAACTAAGGTGTGTTTAGAGTGGTAGACAAAATAAGAGACAAAACATAAAGGAGACAAAGCATGAAAGAGAGGAAGATAAAGCAGGTGTGTCTTTCATTTCCATTAGTTCCATATAAATACAAGAAGGGGAAGAGCTTGTGTTAGTACACTTGTAACAAAGGACAAGAGAAAGAGCTACATGTGTCTAGTAGCAAAGGAATAGTTCTACATGTGTCCAACATAAAGACATGTGCCATGCACTTAGACATAAGGAGTGGTCATCCATACCATGGACCACTTTACTACAACACTCCCCCTTGGATGACCATCACCACAAACTCATTGCTTTGTCAAAACCTTGCCAGAAAACGTTCGTTGATGAAAAACTGGTCGAAGGAGAAAGACATTTGAACTTCTCAGATGGCGTCGTTTTTCAAGACTTTTCTCCTTTGTGGAACCGTGTCAGGAAAAATATTTTGCACAAAAACCTGAACATTCGTAAGGAAAAGAACAACCTCAGCCAGAGTTGTACTACTAGTGTTTTTGCTGTCTCATTAAAAACCTTGCCGAGTAACAAAACCCAATGGGAAAAAGTAACCTCGGTGAAGGAAAAGAGTACAACGCACTTTGATGTCATCATTGCATCGTTAGATGCTCCCCCTGATATTGACATCTCCCCATGATTAATATTATTGTTGTCTCATTAAAAAACTTTCCGAGTAATAAAACCCAGTGGGAAAAATTAACCTCGGTGAAGGAAAAGAGTTCAACATACCATCAGGTACTCCCCCTAATGCAAGACAGTTTCTTTAGTCTAACACATTCATGGGAGTGGACAGTTCCTTTAGTCCTATGGAGTCATGGAAGTTCATACAATCTCTTTAGTCCTATACTTCTCACATGTTTTTCAAATGTGGACTCAGGTGATGACTTAGTAAATAAGTTTGCCACATTTTCGTCAGATTTTACTTTAATGACTTGAATGTTTAGAAGACATTGTTGTTGCTAATTGTAAAAGAACTTCGGCGATATATGTTTTGTATTATCACCCTTAATGTACCCTTGCTTCATCTGTTCGATGCAAGCTGCATTATCTTCATAAATGCAAGTTGGCTCTTCAGTGGTAGAACTCAAACCACATGTTCCTCGAATATGTGTAATGATAGACCTTAACCATATACACTCACGAACCGCCTCATGTAGGGCAATGATCTCAGAGTGGTTCATGGAGATAGCCACAAGGGTTTGCTTGGTTGATCTCCAGGATATCGTTGTATTCCCGATAGTGAACACGTATCCAGTTTGTGATCGACCTTTGTGTGGGTCTCGAGAGGTACCCAAAGATCAAAAAAACCAACCAAAACATTATTTGGGGTTCCAGTGTAAGGAGTCGCAATCACATTAGCATCTCTCCTTTCGTCTTCGTAGGGATAAAACAAACCCAAGTCAATGGTTCCCTTTAGGTATCTAAAGATATTCTTTATACCATTCCAATGACGCTGCGTTGGCGCTGAGCTATATCTAGCTAACAAATTCACCGAGAGTGAGATATCTGGTCGAGTACATTGTGCTAAGTATAATAATGCGCCTATTGCACTTAGATAGGGATATTCAGCTCCCAATACATCTTCGCCATCTTCCTTTGGACGAAATGGATCTTTATGTACATCTAAAGTTTGACCAACCATGAGAGTGCTAGCAGTGGTGCACTTTGTCCATATTAAATTGCCCGAGTATCTTATGGACATATGCAGATCGGTGGATTAATATTCCACAAGCTTGATGTTCTAGTTCAAGTCCTAGACACATTCGAGTTTTCCCAAGATCTTTCATCTCAAATTCGGATTTCAAACAGCTTGCGGTTTCTCTTAGTTCATCAAGAGTACCTACTATGTTCATGTCGTCGACATACACTTATAATAGCAAATCCTAACTTGTTTTCTTTATAAACACGCGAGGGTACAATTCATTATTTGTATATCCCTTAACAATCAAATAATCACTTAGACGGGTATACCATATCCGCCTGGGATTGCTTTAATCAAGTAAAGTGAGCGTTTCAACCGAATTGCAAACGCACTCCGTGGTATATAGTTACTTGATCTGGGCAATGGAAGTCCATCTCGGAACTTTCATGAATATCTCTCGTATCAAGATCCCCATAGAGATATGCGGTAACCACATCCATAAGTTGCATTTCAAGTCCTTCTGAAACTACTAAGCTGACTAAGTAACGTAACGTTATGACGTCCATTACAAGAGAGTACGTTTCTTCATAATCAATACCAGGGCGTTGTGAGAAACCTTGCACCACAAGGCGAACCTTATATCTCAAGACTTCGTTCTTCTCATTACGCTTTCTGACAAATACCCATTTATGTCCTACAGGCTTTATACCTGGTGGGGTTAGCACTACCGTACCAAATACCTGTCTTTTTTCCAGTGAATCTAGTTCAGCCCGGATTGCGTCTCTCCATTGAGGCCAATATGCTCTCTTTTAGCATTCTGCAATAGAGCGTGGTTCGATATAATCGTGCTCGATAATCTCTGGAGCAACAATATATGCGAATATATCATCAATATGCGTGGAGGATCTTTCCATCAACACGTATGCACTTTCACAATCCATAGATATTTCTTTGTTCTTTGGAATCAATTCAAACTTCGGGGCGTCCCCCCAATGATTCATGGGCATAATCAGTAATCGAGACAATCTCATGAGATGGATTATCTGTCAGACCGATGATATATGGATCGGTTTGTGCCTTACTCTCCTTTTCTTCCTTGGCCGAGTATCGATCGAACCAAGTGGTCTCCCCTCTTCCTTTTTTGGGGGCCACGGCCTCAGCTACACTTCCACCAAGTGCAGCCTTGGTACCTATATTTATGGTACCTTTTCCATTGTCGGGAATTTCCAACCTTGCAGGCACGTTTATAAAATGTATATGTGATCTCGTCACTTTAGCAATATCAATAAATGCATCAGGCATTGAATTTGCCACATTCTGAAGATCGATAATTCTTTTCACTTTACTTTCGCATTGTGGAGTGCGGGGATCAAGATGAGACAATGTGGGAACACACCACGATAATTCATGTCGTTCTATTTGGAAGTCCTTTTTCATACCTCCCCCCTAACGACGGGAAGGTTGTCTCATCAAAGTGACAATCCGCAAATCTAGTGGTAAAGAGATCGCCCGTCAAAGGTTTTAAGTAGCGGATAATTGTTGGGGATTCGTATCCAACATAAATACCTACTCGTCTTTGTGGACCCATCTTAGTATGTTGTGGGGGCGTAATAGGCACGTATACGGCACAACCAAATATGCGTAAATGTGAAATATCAGGCTCATATCCAGTTACAAACTGGTACGCAGAAAATGGTTGGCTAGTAGTGGGTCTAAAGCGAATAAGTAATGTTGCATGCAATATGGCGTACCCCCAGGCAATAATAGGCAGGTTGGAACACATAACCAATGCCCTAGCTATCATATGTAACCTTTTGATGGTAGCTTCTGCGAGACCATTTTGAGTGTGTACATGGGGTACGGGATGCTCTATGTCAATTCCATTAGACATACAGAAATCATCAAATCCTTTAGATGTAAATTCTCCAGCATTATCAAGTCTGATATACTTGATTGGATGATCAGGGTGGTGAGTCCTTAGTCGTATAATTTGTGCTAGGAGCTTTGCAAATATAGTATTTCTTGTGGACAACAATGCAACATGTGACCAACGGGTCGAAGCATCAACCAGAACCATAAAATACCCGAATGATGCGCATTATGGATGTATAGGTCCACAAATATCACCTTGTATTCTTTGTAAAAATGGAATATTTTGTTTGGTATCTTTAGCATAGGATGGTCTCGATCCTGTCTTTGTTAAAGAACAAGCTTTGCGAGAATGAGCGATGTGCCTTCGATAAGGACAACGAAGAAGAATGGGACAGTGGGTGCGCTTCAATTACTTTGGAAGACGAATGTTGCACTTCTCTTGCTTTAGAAGGCATAAAATGTGCATCATTTATTTTAGAATGCACATTGTTACTCTGCATTGAAACAATCTTTTGTCCCATTTTCTTTTTCATTCGAAAGAATGGATGTCCGCGTGAGTTCTTCAAAACACGGATCATCATATCACGACATAGGTGCCCTAGTCGATCGTGCCAAAGCTTATATAAGTCACTGGCCAATCATCGTTGGAAACCACATGGGATTCGATAATCCTAATAGTGGTGATATGCAATCCACTAGAGTGGGTCATTAGTTTCTCTAAGATGCGCTTCCTTCCGCATTCACTAGAGGTCACATATATGTACTCAATTCCATTTTCACAGTGAGTTTCCAAGTGATAACCATTTGCGCGTATATCCTTGAAACTTAACAAAGTGCGGTGCGCTCTTGGTGCATATAGAGTTTACGCTGACTTTAATCATTGTGTCGTTTGGCAACAAGAATTGAGCAAACCTCGCCCAATTATTACTTGCGATGATCCAATCATCGTAGTCACAGATGTATTATAAGGAGTAAAATCGAAAAATAATTGTCTATTTCTTAGGATAGTGTGGGTGGTTGCACTATCAACTAGACATTCAATTTCTCCTTGAGACATTCCTACAAGTACATTAAGAAGGAATGTTACAAACAAAGGAAAACGAACAATTTATCTCACTTCCTTTAGAGAATTTTGTTCTACTAGAATGGCGTCCTTTCCATTCTAATTTATATGCTAAACAACAAATTATCATAAACAAAGTAAAATTCTATAGAACATAATAGAAAATAAGTACTGATAGATAATCCATGCATATAACATAAAGTTGGTAAGAACATGTTCAACAACTAGAACACCTACTCAAACTATTAAACAAACGATAGTCTAAGATAACATAAAAACTCCAAAACATCTAAAAACAGATGAGTCTAGCAAGCCAGAAACTAAATTCTTAGGCCCAAGCAAAATCGGGCACATCCATAGTTGGGGCAAAGTCCTCATTGCCCGGAAATTTGAAATTGTGAGGTTGACGCTCGGGGGTTACATCATTTTCTTCCATATAGTTAGCCTCTTGTTCGAGAGTTTCCCGCACTTTTTGTAGCTCATAGCCTACATTGGCACCAGCCTTGCAATGCTTGTACCAATATCCGGTAAATCCACACCTAAAACAAGGCGCACTTTCGTCTCAACCTTTTTGTTAGCGGGATTTTTGGTGTTTTCTCGAACTTAGGATCACCACCGTATGGCCGAAGTTCCTTCTCTGCCAAACATTAGAGTGACCTTTACGTCCTCGACCTCGATTATGTCCCTTACGTCCTCTTCCACGAGAGGCATTATCTCCACGTGGGTATGGATCATGGGAATGTGAATCGGGATTTCGAGCCCTCTTTTGCTTTTGGGTTCCTTCCTTATTTACCTTGCCATGGTTAGCTTCGGAACTTTCTTTTTCCCGACAGCTACGGCATTGTTATTGACAAGAATCTCATTGTGCCTTTCGCCACTTGCAATAAGTTTATCAACCTAACAATGTGGTGATTCTTTTGTTGTACACCTTTAAACGATCTTGGTTCGCTAGTATCATGGACGAGTGGGAAAGGTCGATAGGGTTTTCAATCATTTCCTTATCCGTAAGTTTCTTCCCACAAAAGTCCGTTACGTGCACCGAATTTGCGGCATGTCTTTTTGGAAATCATTCACTTTTACATAATGGAGGAAGCGGATTTCATTCCACAAGACGTTCAATTGTGGTATTAAGGATCCATGGATATTTCCAAAACGGCTATCTAGAGCATCCCATAACTCTTTTGGTGTTTTCAAGTGATGATAACCCCAACGTAGGTTAGGATCGATGTGCCTCTTGAGGAACATCAGAGCATGAGCTTTGTCTTTTTCAGTTGCCGGAGCATCGTAGGTAGATGGCTTGATAGTGGAGGTGAAGTCCTTTGCCACAAAGGTAGTTTCCACATCGGCTACCCAACAATAGTACTCAAGTCCTGCTGAGTCCAAAAGTTCGAATTCTGGTCGAATTGGGTCCATCTACATAGACAAAATAAAGGACATTAATTAATATGGTGCTCAAGTCCTTCTAAGTCCACGACAAATCCCGGTATCATTTTCCCCTGACCAAATTTCTTTATGGTTTTTTGGGTAATACGAATATGTCATATAGTCCAATCTCTGATCATAACCTTGTCCACAAAATTAATTAACGAAGCTTCTTTATGGCTTTAACAAGGGAACTTTATTTGCAAACCAAATTTCTTTACGGTTTAAAAATTGCAAACAATTTGGTAACAAGGTTGACAAAATAGTCAACTAAAAATAGGTCTATTAGAAAAAAAAAATAAACTACATACCCATTTATCATTTATATACACATATAAAATTATTGGAATTTAAGTCGCATTGCTTTGCATATTTAGTAGCAAACCGTTGCTGGGATAAAAATAGGTTTTGATCAATATTTGTGACATGCATGAGTAATATCAAATTGAGATATAATACTAATGATAAGGTACATGTCAAAAATTTACAATTTTGAGGAATATTTGATAAAAATAAATTACTAGAATATTCATGGCATAAAAGAAAAATTAACATACATACATATGCATCATGTGTATAATAAATTTGCTAACAAGTAGAATGATATGATATTCTTCAAAGGTAATATCCATACATGTATTTATTTATTTATTTATTTTATTAAAAAAATGAAAGATCAAGTACAACATCACATGGGGAGTTTGAAACAAAATCAGTGAGGTTTTTTTTTTTCTTTAAAAAGTAAAGCAAACTACACTTTTGTGTATCACATGATTTTAATTAATTAAACTATAGATAAAAATGTCACTTTCATGTTAGAAGACAAGCATGCATGTGATTTTTTTTTTTAATAAGAAAACAGGGAGACCACGAAGTTACATGATTGAGTAATGGCTCTTTTAAGTGTCCTTTGTAAATAATTCATGTGAAACAAAAAAGAATCATCATTCCAACTGTTGGTTAAACCTTCCCCTAATACTAATCTTCTTTTGCTAAATTCTAGTAGTAAAGTTTTGAAACTTAGGAATTAAGGTAAGTTTTTTTAATTTCTTTCATACATAAAAAAAGTTCAAACTGGTACCATCCTGCCATCTTTTGGACCTTTTTGTTATCTTGAAATTACTTTTAGCCGCCTTCCAAGGACTTTCAAGTTATCGCCTTCGATATGCACCATCTGAAGCTTTAGGTTGCGAATCCACTTGACTGTCGATGAAGCTGCTATTTCCTCTAACTCCGCTTTGCTGGTTCCTGCGATGTGGATGCACATGGATCCTGAGTAAGCACATGTATGGTCAGAGCAAGTTAGAGCTATGCCTGAGATATTTGTACTAGTATCCATAATAACAACAACATTTATTTTGACACACAGGATGGTTGGGTTTAACGTATAATCCGAGCTTTCTGATGTCTATCTCATCCACTCTCTAAATGACATCTACTTCTAACATTATCCCTCACTAAGGTAGTGATACTATATTTAGTGGCGTCTACATTTGGCCCGATTTTCCTAAACACTAGATCGCATCTAGTTTTCCAAATAGCCACATGATTGTTGCCATAGTTTACGCGATTTAGAATTCCCTTGTCCTTAATGTAGGTTCTTGTAAACCGGTTGGTAAACCATCAGAAATGTACGATTATTAAAAACAAAAACGAGATTAAAGCCAATATTAGAAAATAAACATAAAGTGAAATCACATTCCATAAAGATATGGTTAAGAGATTCTTCGATGTCCACATAGGGCACGACTTGTTTATGTATGGTAGAATTCTCGCAAATCTGTCATTGAGTGGTAGGATAGCATGAACACATTTCAAAGGAAAGTTTTAATCCTCGGTATAGTGTTGAGATTCCACCCTTTCCCAAAGGTTTACATCATTGTGTTTCTCAGTGATCATTAGTTACAATCTGAGTGTAGAGTGACTTTGTGCTAAACTTCCCATTTGCTTCTAGATTCACACTGGTTTATCCTCCTCTCCCTCTGAAATTTTAATCTTCGATTATTTGCACTACCTCCCTTGAAAGCATGCTTTCAACACATTTGTATTCCATTTCCATTAAATACAGATGCTCCATTAAATCGAACAACATAAGTAACACTCAAGCTTTGTTCATTCAAAGTCTTAAGATTGCATGTTATCTCAACTGCACCACCAATCCTCCCGATTAGTATTTTCTTCCCATTTCCCACCACCCAAGTAGAGTTGTACACGATTTTGGTCATTTCTATGTTGATGTTTTCCATCCCCAAGAAGCGATTTGGCAGGACACACTATCTCATTGTTAAGGAGACTATGGTGGGATAATACTTGTTCTTCATTACGAGCTAACATAGCATCTTGGATCATGTACAAGTCTCCAAGTGATCTTTGCTAGCATTGTCTTTGTTTAAACTACGAAGACTAAGAAAACCCATTCCCCCTAACTCCTTTGGGATCGAGACCTTACCCCAAGCTTTTGGATAGATTCCTCTAGTAACGGGAAACATCTTTTCCCCAAAAAGAGTCTCGCTGAATGTTGTCAATCTTGTTGAAACTTCAAGCTTGGAATTATAAAGCAATTCATTTGATACATAGGAGCAGGTTGTAGTAGAAGTATGAATTAAAGTAGATTTAGCGGCACAAGACAAATTTTAGGTTTCCAATTTGGAGCTTTCTCTCCAACTCTCTCAATAACACTTGAAAAAATTAACTTTTGATGTGTGTGTGAAAAGAGGCGACCCCAAATACTTATCATTCAAAGAAATTCTACTAACTCCCAATATGCTCTGACGGAATCTATTGTGTTACGGTGAGAGTTTGTCTAAAAAGATACTGAGCTTCTCAAATTTATTAAGCGACTGAAGCATTGCTAAAGTCAGTGAAGATTTTCAAAATGTTCTCACCTTCGGTACTAGTAGTTGAAGAAAACACCAAAGATCATCGGCAAACAAAAGATGGGATATTGGAGGGCATTTTACCTACCTTAATCCCATGAATAAGGTCGGACTCCTCCGCATTGGAGATAGCCCGAGATAAAACTTCCATACAATATGAAAAGGTAAGGAGATAAAGGATCTCCTTGCCTAAGGCCTCTAGATGGGACAAAGCGATTCCCGGGGACACCATTAACTAAGGCGAAGAGGAGACGGTGCTTATACATTTGGTTAACAAGTTGGCACCACTCCTCGCTAAACCCAAATTTTTTCAAAACATCTAGCAAAAAATTCCACTCGACTACGTCGAAGGCCTTCGACATGTCGATTTTTTTAAACCAGTGGGAACTCATTTCCCCTTTTGGCTCGCAAAGTATGAATGATTTCATGTGCAACTAACACATTATCGGAGAAATTTGCCTACCGGCACAAAGTAGGCGATAAGGATATCGGTCTAAGCAATAGACTTTTTAACCTGTTTGCAAGAGTTTTAGAAATAATTTTATACGGAATGTTACTCAAGCTAATAGGTCTATAGTATCCGGATGCGATGGGGAAATCTACTTTAGGGATGAGAAAATAAATGTGCATTTATTTCTCTCCAAATATACCAGTAAAGAAACTAATTACCATGACAAGCATGTGATCATAAAGAAACAAATAAAGAGTTGAAAATCAACTAGTAAAAATCAACTAGTAAAAATCAAATGGATTATTACTTTTGGTGTAATTAAAATAAAGAGTATGAGCTAATATTATCATGTCATGTGATAGATGAGACAAATATATCACTTTCAACAAGAGTAAATAGGTACATGATAATAAAATGAGTGCTTTGAGTTATACCTTCTTTTGGAAAAATCCTACTTGGTTTGAGAATGAAGCCAACAACTTTCTTTTGGTTTTTTGTTTGAAGGATTGATACTCAAATGGTTAAGCGAATGTAACAAGTAACGTGTTTAGAGTGGTAGACAAAATAAGAGACAAAACATAAAAGGAGACAAAGCATGAAAGAGGAAGACAAATCGGGTGTGTCTTTCATTTCCATTAGTTCCATATAAATACAAGAAGGAAGAGCTTGTGTTAGTACACTTGTAACAAAGGACAGAAGAAAAGAGAGGCTACATGTAATACTAGTAGCGAAAGGCCTTAGTTACTACGTGTATGCAAGCATAAACTTGTGTCCATACACTTGGACATAAGGAGCGGTCATCCATACCATGGACCACTTTACTGCAACAAGGTGGAGTTTTAATTATTTCTTGGAATTAATTGGTAACGTATATAGAAAATTTGGTTCCAATTACAACTTTCAAAATTAATACTTGTTTTATCGTCAACAGAAGTCAGTGGAAGATCATGAGAAAGCTTTATTCATTTGATTTGAATAAAAATGCTAATACAAGAGAATCTATGGTGACGGATAACTACGATAACGAGATTACCGAGTTCTCTTTGAGGAATAGCCATCTGCTGTGAAAGTTGAGCTTCCCGAGCTCTTAACCCTAATGACTTCTTCACTTCCTTTTGCTAGTAGCTGTTCAATCTTCGGCCTCATTGATGGTGGTAGACTATGTGGGCCTCGTTGGTGGTGGGCCTCCACTATTTTACCGGCATTATTTATTTACTACTAGGTAAAGGTGTTCGAGAGAGGGGGTAAAAGTAAAACAATGGCGGTTCTGCGTTCGGGAAGGAACAGTAGTTCAAAGTTTACGTTCGTCTGATCCTGCACTTGGTGGCTCTAGACGTTTGCGAAGTGTTCTGCCCACCTGGTAATTCTATTTGCTTAATTTTTCCAACGATTATCTAATCGATCTGGGCTGGGGTTTTGAAATCCCTAATTAAGTTACACATTGCGATTCTTTTGGGCTATTTTGAAGCCCCTGTTTGCTATGCAATTCATATTTACCAAATGCTTGATTTAACTTGTACTATTATACTTTTACAATGTTTGTTGTTGTTGCCATGTTTGCTAACCTTGTCTTACCCATGTCATATCCATCTTAAACACTTCCCATTCGCTTTGCTATTTTGGCTGGGAGCCTAATTGACACATAACATGAAAACATAATGAACTTCTCCGCAACGTTCATCCTGAGACAGTAATGCTTTTCTAGAGTGCCAAATATTTGTTCTACGTCCTCTTGTCCGGTAATTCATACAAGAATGACTCATTAAAGAGGCTGAGTAAAGCAGGTCACATAGTGATGCATTTTCTTCTTCCTTTTTCTTTTCCATGGCATGGTCAGTTGAACTCATATGTAGTTAATGTTATGTCAACTTAGGCAGTACTAGTTAGTCATCGTTTGAGACTTTTGAGTGATTTTCTGTAGGAATTTTGATTTGTTCAAACTTTTGAGTGATTTTGGTTTCAATCTTGGCAATTCCAGGCCATCTAAATATCCTAAACCCATCAAGGGGTGCACAACTAAAGAACGTCATGATGGAGTAAGGCCGTACGCAACGGATGCCATAAGTGCCTATAATGAAACAACAGTCAGTTTTCTTCTGGATCTTTATTGCTTTTCTTGAAATCGGGCCATTTTTGTTGGATTCCCTTAATCTTTCTTTTTCGTTCTGCTGCCTTGGCCTAAAATTCATAGGGTACAAAATATGAGCTGGTGGAGCCTGGTTTCCTTACAACTGTGTATATTGGGAAATGCATTCTTCACCATCCGACTTCACGGCTAAAAAGACTGATGTTGCTGATGCTCCAGAGGAGATGTTTTTTGCGAACTGACAACTATCGTGGCGGTTCGTTGTGTCAAGTTTTGTAAATGCATGGGGCCAAAGATTCAATTTCAGGTTTGTATTTATCATGTTTGTTTTGCTTGCTAATTGATTACTATATGATTTATGACAACTTGTATTGTCGACTCTAAGAATTCGTCTTACAGGAGATAAAAACAATGGCTGCCTTTATTGCAACACTCACAATGTTCAGCATCCCAGGGATGGAGGATTCAAAACTGGCCGTGTTGAAGTGTAATGAAACTATATTTGGAGTCCGACTTGTTTAAGCCTTGCATAGTTGCCTTCTGATATTTGTTCCTACGAATGAAAGTCTGGCTTCTGTCTGAAGGGCATTGTACAGGTTGTGTATTCGGACATATTTAAAAAAATTTGAGCAACTTAGAAGTCGGTCTAGTGTATCTTACATCATTCATCTTTTGGTTGCTTTATTCCTTTATACCGTGAGGAAAGTAATAGTTTCTTTTTTCTTTCTTTGACATCTGAAAAACTCAAAAATAAAAAAAATAAAAAAAAATTACAGTATTTGAACATTATTTGAACATTTTCTTGGTTTCTCGATGTTTCTCCTGCCATCTCATGCGTTGGATTGGAGTGCAGCTTTCCATCCCTTTGTAATTCTTGGTTTTCCATAAATTTCACAAGGTGCGAAAGTACCTTTTGCTGTCGGACCCATAGTTCCTTGAAAAAGTAAATACTTGACGACTGTGTAAGCGAGTCAATCTGATCATATTTACCATGTAATCCTTGAAGTCCCATCCTCCAGATGTTATTTGCGAGCTGACAATGTCTGAAAAATCAACGATTCAACTTTCCTCTTCATGGTGTTCCCGACTTCCCGTCAGATGGTGGTTTGGAGGATGGTAGTTATGGTGTTCAGTGAGGTAAATATACCTTGGATATATGCAAATTTAGATGCGTGTGTTTAGAGTAGGTTGTCATTTGTCTCTTCAACAAATACTCCCTGTGCTTTCTAAAAAATAGGTTTGTTTGATTTATACAAGGATTAAGAGAACTAATCATTATAACAACTTTTTCATAGTTTTTCCTACTTTATTTATGGCCCCATTGATTTGATATTAGAGAGAAAATGGAGAGAGAACTGGTCCCCTCTTCGTATTAAGAGAGAAAAAGAAAAATGAAAAGTGGTCCCTTCATGGGTAAATTAGTAAAACAATAACATTTGACTTTCCAAATATGGAAACAAGCCTAGTTTTTTGAAACATCCAAATCAGGAAACAAGCCTATTTTTTAGAAACGGAAGGAGTAGTATTCTGGTGTCATGCAAAGCCATATTTAGAGTAGTTTTTTTTTTTTTTTTTGTTGAAGTATTTTAGAGTAGGTAGTCATTTGGTTTTCTTTTTCTTCCTTTCTTTGAAACTGAAAATAACATTGGATGATTAAGAGTGTCCACGACCTATTTTAGATGGTGAAACTCGGATAAGGGGCAAAACTATCATTTCAAAACCAGAGGCCAAATGGTAATTCCATAACTAGGGGTTGGGTCATCATTCTCAGCTAATAGTTGTCTTCATGGTTCAACAAAACAAAAATGAGAGGACATTGGACGTAAAAGGGAGCTCTGAAGAAAAGTTTGTTCTTTATTGCCAAAAGACAAGCTCAGCCCATAAGAGAAAATTTCAACTCTCACGGGAGATACTCAGCCCTGCGAGACACTGCCGGTGGTGATGTCATGACTCTGCGCACATCCTCAACGAGATCTGTTGGTCACGTAGGTTATATATGTAGAGCGTAAAACGTCCTTGACTGGACTTATGAAACAAAACAACCATGATTTCAGCAAGTTTTCGCGAGATGCAGCTGGTTGCGATGTTATGGTTCCTAGTATACATCCTCGACGACATACTGCTAGTAATGTAGGCTATGTAGATGCATAGAAACGTCCCCGGCGGACTTATAACCCAAAGCGGAGACATATGGGTCTTCTGTAAGCATGAATCATGCCTATTTGAGATCAATGAATGATTCCTAGTACATCATCGTGAGATACACTTGTCACGTCTACGCTGAGCTATAAATCGACTTACCAGGCTTTGAATAATTCCTATGAACACATCACACATCCTATGATAAAAATCAAATTACTGACTGAGCTGGTTTGTGCAAAACATTTATGTCACTTTGTAAACCAGGAAGTCTCAAAAAAAAAGCATGTCATATAAAATAAGCATAAATAGCATGAGCTTCCAGGATAATTGTAGGGCAACCATTCCACAACTAGTGCATGCAATCAAGATTTCAAAAAAAAAAAAAAAAAAAAAATCTAATATTCCTAGTCTTCATTTTTTTCTTAAAAGCCTTGGAACATAATGATTAATTATTGTGTCCACTGAAATATTGAAAGATTTTCAAATGCTGTTTTACCTATACGAATATCCTTATCAATGGCATTCTTTGAACGCCCATAACATAAGACCTTAAGAGTTGTAGTTATTTTTTTGTTCAGGTTTACGTTCTCAAATACGTCGTGCATCATATAAATAATTAAATTTAGATCGTACCTCAAAAATCTCAGCAATAATCTTTTGAACCAAGTTCCGAGGCATGCAGAATCAAACTCGGAAATCTTGATCGGAGTTTACACATGCAAATAATCATGCATCACCTTCTCTCTTGGTAAAATTCGAACCCTCTAGCGTCTATCTTTTGAAGAATACTTGTTGTGAATTTGGAGGGATGTTTATTTGCCACACAATATGATTAAAACATAGTGATTCTCTCATGTCTATCCTCGTCGACTCATCATCGAAAGGATAAAAAAATTCAGAAATAGGAAAAATTTGTGAAAATTGATTTGCATTAGAGGGGTTGAGTTAAGCTGGGAGTATGTGTTAGAGCATTTGCTGGAATCGAACTTCGCAAGTGTCTCTATCTCAAGCTTGTTGTCAAATTTAGTTGGTCAAAACTATATCTTGATTTCTAGTCTACTTATAGCTATGTCTCGGATTAGGATAAAAGTGTGTAAGCAGCATATTAGACTTCACGGTGTTCACCATTTGAAGAAAAATCTCTCTTGAAGACTTTGGAGGATCTTGACGCGAAAAAGGTATGTGGAGACTAAAACTTATCTATCACTCTAAGTATATTAAATTCTATCTACTAATGAGACTAAGTCGTATAGCTATATAGACTTTATGTTATACACATTGAAATTTGATCGGGTTTATCTCGTTAATATAATTCTCGAAATATGAGTTTGAAGCTTAGAATGCTTCATCATATACTTGACAAATTTAGTTGTAAACAATTCATTTGTTGGAAATATATTAAGTCAAGATGATCATGTGAAAATTACCTTGAAAATCTTACATGATGTACGTATGAGACAATCATTTGATGTTCACTGGGATGTTTAAGTATTGAACAAATAATCATTTGAAAATTACTTGAAGTATGTGTAAGATTCTTTAGCGGTTGTCGGTAGAACGCAAAAATAATATTAAGTTCTTTCACTTCACAATTATAAATAATAATATAGTAGTAAGAGCAGTTAGTTCCCTAAGGAGATATGGGTTGTTATTTGTAACTGAAAACTTAAGTAACCTGGGGGGATATTTTTGATTTAGGTTTTAAAATAATTAAACTAATAATAAAGAGAATCAATAAGTTGAGAATACTGGTTAAAGGTTAATCATCAATCATAAGACATGCACTTCGACTAATAACTGGTTTTGTCACTCAATCATTCATTATCAAGAGTCCTAAAGTACCCCATCGAGAGCATACTCCGATAAATTCTTTATGTCATCACATACCATAACGATGAATATATGAATACTATTTAGCGAACAACCTAATGCAACGTGCTATTAGGTTTAATCCTCCAAGTGCTTTAAGTTCTAAGAATTAGACTACTCCATGCAATAGAAATACTATGAGTAAACTATTTAACATAGGTCAAGCTTCTACTTGCAATCACACAAAGGTTTTGAATACAATTGGTAATCACAATATGCTACTTATGACAAGGGTTATCAACAATTACGTATCTCAAAACCCTAGCCTAGCTTTAGATATGCATTCATGGTTATTTAGTAGTGCTCCTAAACAAACAATCATACAATCATAAACGATAATAAATGGTAGAACAAGACAATAACAATTTGATTGAGATACTAACAAAACCAATATATTAATTTAGTAGCATGTTATTGATATCCGACTACATCCTTAACCAATATGAGGTGATTAGCTACTCATGGATTTCTTAAAACCCATGAAAAATAATAAAAGAGAATAGGTAAAGCAAACCCTAGGTTGTAGAAAAATCTCCAACTCCAAGCCCTAGCTCCTCTTCTTCTCTTCTCCAAAAATATGATAAAAGATATTCCGTGTAACCTCTCCTCTGTAGGTTTCCCAATCGTAGAAGACCCGTGCTCAAAATCCTCTGCAGAACTGATTGCCAAATCTTGCCAAAAAAAAGCCAAAAGAAACTCAGGTCACGGCCAAGTCTGGTTCGTGTCAAAGAACTCATCTAATGGGCCATACGAATTGGAGATTACCCAGCCCATTACCTCATCGCTCAACTGTCAGCCTTGTCGGACTGACAGTGTATCTTTTCTTCCCCATGCAATATTTCCACGGATACACTCCTCCCCGTGAATTTATTTTCTCCCGGACTTTTCCTTGTTTTGCCGCGGATACTCGTCCTTCCGTGAAAAATGAAAGTTACGGGATTTTATATTTCTCGAAAACAACTCACGAACATCCATCCTTCCGTGAGAATTGAAAACATCTGAGTTTTTATTTTCCGGCTGATAACCCACGACCACCAGACACCCCGTGAAAAATATATTACCCTGAAGTTCTGTTTTCCACAATAACTCCCTCTTATACCAGGCTCGTCATCACTACCACCATCATTCTCTTATTCCCTGACTTCTTCGAACTCGGTTCTATATATGGCATCGAACACACACCACTACGAGCTTCTTCTAATCACTGCCAGACTCGAGTTCTTCATTCGCTTGCAGCAACCAAGATACGCCATCGACGGAAGCCATTCTTCTTCTTTGTTATGCTCGAGCTCCAACGTCACAGACTCCACTGACATTCAACAGCAGATCCATCAAACCTCATTATCGATAAGCAATGGCAGCAAATATTACTCACTGATTTCTTTCTGAACCATTGCAGCTTCGTCCATCAGCTTCTCGTCATCATATCATCGAGACAACATCACAACACCTCTCATGATCAATAGCAACACCACCCTGTCATACGTGATCATCACAGACAATCACCAGCATTGCTGCCATCACCTCTGTCTCATCTGAGCCTCTCCATCTATTTTCCGTAGCTAACTCAGCTTTGTTCCATCGACAGCACCAGCAGCCGTCACCATTAACTCCATGGCAGATATATCTTGACTTCTTGGTTCTCGGCTACCACCATCGTTACTGCGATCAGCTTCTCCACTTCGATTGTTATCTTCTGCCATCAATGGAGGCAACCAATATTCGAACTTCAACTCCTGCTGCTAATCCACGTACTTCCAAAGAAAGAAGGTGGCAACCCTTAGCTTAAAGTGTGGGTGCCATTATAAAATATCTGAATACAGATTTCCCTTAGTCATTTCAGCGTCTCCTTTTAGCACTTCTCATTTAACTGTCAGTTTCGCAGAACCGACAAGCTTAACTTCTCATTTTTCCCATAACTTCTTCATCTGACGTCGGTTGACCTCATTCTTTACGCGTTGGATTCATGTTTTCGTCCTCTTCAAGGTGATCACGAAGAAATCCGGTTGAACAAGTTCACTTCCTTTTGGTCAAGATAGCCTCTCAAACACCTAAGAAACTCAAAACAAACAAAATCAAAGCATAATGATACAAAAACTACCAAGAAAGCAAGCATTTGAGTACCTAACTAGTGCAAATATTGCACCTATCAATTACCATTGTCGTTCTTCTAAGGATTATTCAAATCGATTATCGAGATTTTTAGAACTATTAACAAAATCTGGATACATCAAGCAGTGTCGTGTACTCCCGATCAGCGGCGCTTGTGAAATACTAGTTAGGTCTAGAACTCTTGTTTTGCGTTGTGTTTGCGAATGAATTTATCTGTATGGATCCGGAAGCTGTGGTTTTACTTCTTTGTTTGCGAGCGGAAAACTAGGTAGATCCCGTAATGGTAGTTCGCGGACTCGGTTTATGAACTTCGGTGGTTATGTTCTAAAATGGGAGTTATGACAACTTGTTCACATACTCAGTATGCAAACTAAATTGTCTATACTCATGAACTCAGGTTAGTTTGCGAACTAAAGTCCACGAGTTTTCAATGCCTTTAAGGTATCGCGAACTTGGTTTGCAAGCCCATTTGCATTACGTTCATGTATTGGTTTTTGTATAATACTTCCATTCACATACAAACCAAAGCCAGGAATATGTTTCAAATGCTTCACATGTATTTCCATGAGATATTAAGCATTTGAAAAACTCTTAAAACACATTTAAATACATTTGATCATCTATCAAAATTGGTTGATTATCGATTGAGTCTAGAAGTGTTTGATGAAAATAGCTAAGCTAAAAGTGTTCATATGGCTAACTTGGGTTAAGCTTTATAGAACCAACTCGTTAGGTTCATCCATACGAATATAAGTATATTTAATTTGTGTATATCAAGCTAAACCATCCAACGGTGGGGATTAATTGCTTATTTTCTAAGCAAACTTAGCTTGAATCTTAAGTCGGGTTTTCATCTAACTTGGTGAATATTTTTGCTTTGTTAATAAGCTATCTTAGTTTTGATTATAAACGAAACCACTGATTTGAAAGACTATATAAGAGAAGCTCTAGCGGTGGGAAACCTAATCCATGACACTTTTGTGTGTCATATTTGCAAACTAAGTCGATTATCTCTTAACTAGGTTTCCGGTTCTTACGAAAACCATTCTAGGTTTAAGGTTTAAAGACTTCGCTTGGGATTCGTGAAGCTTGGTCAACTATTTTCTCTGTAGTTGCGTATCCGTCTTAATATTCTATCATATTGGTTTAATCTTCTCTAAGATTATCTCGAGATTTATCTCAGATGGGTAAGATATAAAAGTAATCACAACGGTTCTTCTTCTAGGACTCTTGTGATTCGCAATAACTATGCATTATTGTGGTAAGGTTATTGTGAGGTAACTAATTAGGCCGACCAGAAAAGCGGCGAAGGGAGTCCTTATATGGCCACTTTTTGTAAAATCTAAGTGATCAATTCTTTAAAAGATTGGAAATGGTTAGAGGCCGAAAAATCAAAATGTCACTCACTTTTAGTCCAATTCTATAACTCCTTGTGTATCATATATTTTCGGGGTATAATTGGAAAACAAACTTTAATATAACATATCTAAAAATCCGTGCCTTGGAATTTTACAAATTTTATCTCGTTAGAAAGGTTATAAAAAACTCTCGCAGCAAGTACAAACAACAATATCAAATTTGGAGTTTTTACAAAAAATTAGGAGATATATATATCATTTTAGGCACAATTTTAGAAAATTAAATGTATATCCATTATGCAAACCATCACAAAGAATACATAATACTTTATGTAGCAAAATATTGGTTTATGCATCAACTAATTTTCCATTGCAACTAATAAAACGATGGACTCCATCCAGTTTCAAGAAAAATGATACTATCATTTTAGGCACAATTCTCGAAAATTGAATGCATAGCCATTATGCAAACCACCACAAAGGATGCATAACACATCATGCAACCATATTTTGGTTTATGGATCGAATAATTTTCCGTTTTAGAAAAATAATACTTTCATCCGTTTAGGAAAAATGATACTATCACATCTAGTTTGGAAAAGTGATACTTTAAACAAGTTTAGGAAAAGTCATACTTCGTTTTGTTTAGAGAAAAGTGATGCTTTTGTTTGGAAAAATGATACTTCACTTCATTTGAGAAAAAGTAACACTTTTGAAATAGGCAGTATCTTTCAAAAGCGGGGAGAAAGTATCACTTTTTTAAAAGCGGGGCTAAAGAATCACTTTTTCGAAAGCGGGAGAAAGTATCACTTTTTTTTTTTTTTTAAAGCAGGGAAAATATTTTCAAAGCGGGAGAAAGTATCACTTTTTTAAAACGTGGCGAAAATGTCACTTTTAGAAGCGAGATGAAAGTATTACCTTTTAGAAGCAGGACGAAAGTTGTCGTGGACAAACTCCATCTTCATATTCTTCTTCAGTCGGCCCTCCCACCGTGGCAACGGTCGTACTAGTATTCTAGGCTATTCTTCGGGAGACATAAGACCGGATTATTAGTTTTGTTTCATGTTCACCTTGATCTTTATTTAAATACGGAAACCAAAAAAGGAATTGACTTATACGCAGGAGACAAATTTGTTTATAAGTCTTCGACTTTGGGTCGTAGCAACTTAGGTTTTGTAAATGGCGTCGACTAGGGAATCAAGTGTGAAGGGTCTTGCGAGATTCAAGGGCGTAAGGAGGCATTTGTACCTTAGTCGGTGTACTCGTTTAATTAGGGCTCGGCTACAGTCCAGTCCAGAAGTTAACTTGTAGTTGGCTAGAGTCTGGCGGCTTAATACGGTGTGGTTTTCAAATGCGGACTAGGTCCCGGGGGTTTTATGCATTTGCGGTTTCCTCGTTAACAAAATCTCTGGTATCTGTGTTATTTCTTTTCTGCATTATATTTTCTTTATATAATTGAAATATCACAAGTTGTGCGTTGATCAATCGCAGTTGATAAATCCAACCTTGTTTGTTGGATAAAACTTGATTGATACTTGGATATTGGTCTTTGGTCTCTGTGAGTTATTCTCACATCAATCGAGTTCACGGACTCACATCTGTTTCTTCTTGATTGTGTTGAGAAGAGATAAAGCTCTTTGATATCTTTTCTGATCGATTGCTTATTGTTATGCAAAAGCTAGTGACACTCAAGTTTTAAGCTTCTCCAAGTTATTGAGGCAGTTCTCTCATTGTTACAGGCTGCTAATAAACTTTAACAAATCCGGCTATTTTCTTCATTTCTAATATGGATCGATTCTTGTCAAACTACTCGGTGTTACACTACAAGTTAAATGCTCGAATATCTCAAAATAAAGATACCTGAGTTACCTTTTTTTTGTGGGAGGAAACAAGCGTATACCTTTCTCTTCTCTTTGTGATAAAATGGATCATAGATTTGCTAAATGGAATGGAACCAGCATCAGTGAAGCTGGTAGGTCTGTCATGGTGAAAAATGTTTCCAGTGCAATACCCATTCACCATATGACAAGGTTTAAACTTCCTGATACAACAATTAACAAGATGTAATCTTCTCAACAAAGATTCCGGAGAAATAAAAAGTCTTGCAGAGGCAATCATGTTATTGCTTGGAAAAGAACACAAAAACCCAAAGAATAAGGAGGTTTGGGTTTTGAAATTTAAATTTTAACGAGATCCTTCTAGCAAAGTCAACATGGAGGCCAGGCTCGTCTGAGACTCTATGATGACTAAATCCTGCAGACTAAATATTACTCGGATGGTGACCTTTTTAACTTGAAGAAGAAGTCAAATACCACCGGTCTTATAGAAGTATTAGCTCGGGGCCCGAGTTTCGTTCTCACCAATAGGCTGTTGGTGTTTGGGTAATAGTAGAAAGATACTCATATGGAAACATAGATGGATTAAAGAGCTACCTAGTCCTCCTGTTCCTAAACAAGGATGTTCCTCTCATCTACAATACAAGTATGTGCATCAACTCCTCTCTTAAGATTCATATCATGGTATCTTAATATTAACATGAGCATATTTGATGATAACATAGTCGACTACATATCTAGTATCTCGATTCATGTTAGTCGAAGACAGATTAGTTTGGTGCTAGAGAGAAATGACTCTTTCCTTTGTAAAATCCTCATATCATAATATGTATGAAGAAAAACATGGTTACGATTCGTGGGACATAGAATGGTGAAAATATATAAAGCTCTATGAAATTACCTATGTGCCCGAGGATTGACATTTCTTATGGATGGCTACCTCAAATCTTCTCTCAACAAGATGTCCTCGAGCTTGAAGGTACTAGGTTGTTGATATTTGTCTGTTGTGAACAAATACAAAAACTCTGCTCATGTTCTAAGAGATTGTAATCTCCCAGAATGGTTTTGGTTTGCCTTGTTTGGTTTATGATTTTTGGGTAACTTAAAGCACCCCATTTAATCGTGAGGTAAGATAGATAGTACTAACTTATTTAGAATCAGTTTGCTAGGTTGATATAAATCTTACTTTTCCAACCTTTCACCCTCTCTTCCATTAACACTTCAATGAAATCAAAGGTTTAAGCTTTGATTTATCAATAAAAGTGGTACTCTTAAGTAGGAATCTTTAATGTCAATTTTCTTTATTTTTAAGAGTCTAGACATCATTTTTTTGAGTTGGTGATTAATTTTCTTGAGAAAAAATCACGACTTTCAAAGTTTACCATTTAACGAGACTAAACTAAATTCATATAAAGCATTCACAAATTCTTACAATTTTGCAGATTTTCCTTTGTAAAGATCAGATAATTGTCATGAAAAAAAAGAAATGAGAGATTGGTGAGTTATTGTTACTTATTTTTAGGCTGGATCTCTTTAGAGTCTTCCTTGGAAATTAAGTCTTGAAAAAACTTCCGTACAAATTAGAAATAGATATGGGGAAAGTGGATCCCCACCTGTGTTAATCCTCTTGTTCGCTTGAAGAACTCTCCATATTTTCATTTAACAAGGCGCAATTGATACGGTTGAAATGCATTGATGGATTAGCTGACACCACTTCTTACAAAAGCCTAGACTTTCCATAGATTTTATTATGAATTCCTAAGCGACATTTTCAGCTTTTGACATGTATATTTTAACACCCAAACCCTTAACTTTTGAATTCTCCGTAGGATTCATTGTATATGATTCATGAGATATTATGACATTATCGAACACTGTCTAGTAGATAAAAAAATCCGATTAAAAAGGTGAGATTAGTTTGTCTAGCAGAACTTTAATTATGTTAGCTAAAATTTTTGAAACTTTTGTAGTATCAAATAGGAAAAGAGAAAGAGAAGGATTGTATATTCATAAGAGTTCTCTATGTTACATGGATATAATACATGTATATACATGGAGATGGGAAAACCAAAAGACATCTGTTTTGGGCCGCACATGTATGGGATGTAAGCCCTACAACACTCCCCCTTGTGCGGTCCAATAAAAATCTGTATGCAATGCTTCATATAAAGTGCTTCGAATATAGTTCTTCAAATGTTTTTCTCTCCTTGATTACTTGTGCCGAAATAAATTCCCTCATAACTTTGACAAGTAAAAACCCAGTGGGATAAAACCTTGGTACAACTCTTCACATGTAGTACTTCACATGTAGTACTTCACATGTTGTCTCGTATTTTACATATAGTTCGTCACATGCAATAAGATCTTTAAAGATCGATGAGTCTAAGTTAATTGCCTCGTTAAAACTTCATCAGGAAAACCCAAGGGACAAAACATGAACTAAAGAAAAGTAGTACAATATTAAGTAAACTTAGAACATAGTTGGATTCGTATACATTGCCTCATTAAAACCTTGACAAGGAAAACCTAGTGGGATTAAACCTTGACGAAGGGAAAAGAGTACAACGTGACAGATGCAAGTAAAGGTGATCGATTGCAAATGATCACTTGGCTCAATCGAAGTTGACTAATTAAACTTCACAACTCTAAGGAAGAAAATTCTTGTAGGAAAGACAATAGTCTTAGATGGGAAATTACATTCCCGGTGATTGTTGTTGTCTCATTAAAAACTTTGCCGAGTAACAAAACCCTATGGGAAAAATTAATCTCGGTGAAGGAAAAGAGTTCAACACACCATTAGATGCTCCCCCGATGTCGGACAATTTTTCATTAGTATAACACGGTCAAAAGGAGTTCTTCACACATTACTTTGTTGACTTGAATGTTTATAAGACCTTGTTGTTGATTAAGGTTACGTTGCTTAACCGACTATCGCGTTTCATTTCTTTGATTGGATATTTTGATAATATCAACACGATCTTTATGTCTGCAGCGTTCAACATACTTGATGTTTTTTTAGTGTTCTCTCGTTAAAAACCTTGTCGAGTAACAAAACCCTTTGGGAAAAACTATTCTCGATCGAAGGGAAAAAGTACAGCACCGACTTCAATTTGAAGTAAATATGTCGACATATCCTTGGATGTCGGCATCTCCCGATTACTTTAGAGTTGTTCCGGACAGTTCCTTTAGTCATGTATTTCTGACTGAATATTGGTAATGACTTAGAAAATAATCTACCATATCTCCCTCTGATTACTTTCGTTGGAGAAGAGATTATTGTTCCTTCATAATCAACAACTTTTGGATTGCACTTTCATTAGCATTCCTTTTAATGTCTTTGTAGGGATAAAACAAATTTATGTCAATGGTTACTTTTAAGTACATGATTACATTCATTATACCATTCCAATGACGTTGTGTTGGCGCGGAGCTATATCTAGCTAACAAGTTCCCTGAGGATGTAAAATTTAATCGAGTACATTATTATACTAAGTATAACAATGCATCTATTGTACTTAGATATGGGAATTTCATCTCCCAACACATCTTCGTCATATTCCTTTGGACGAAATGGTTACTTACTTACATTTGAACCTCGACTAGTCATGGGAGTGCTATCAGGATGCATGTCTTTGTTAAATTGCCTGACAACTTTAGACATATGCAAACTGGTGGAATAATATACCACAAGCTCGGTATTCGATCGAGCTTTCCACTAGATTTTCATCTCAAATTCGGATTTTAAATAGCTTTTAAGGTCTCTTATTACATCAGAGTACACATCATATACGTAACATCAACATAAATAGATACAATTCCAAATCAGGAACTTTCTTATAAACACGCAAGAGAAAATAACACTTGTCTATCCCCTCCAAATCAAATAGCCACTTAGACGGGTATACCACTTCCGCTGATTGCTTCAATCTATAAGTGAGCGTTCATCTAATTGTAAACGTACTCACTGTGGTTTAGAGTTACTTGATTTGGGAAACAAAAGTTTATCAAGCACTTTTGTGAATATCTTCTATCTCTTGATTCTTTCAGAGATATGTAACAACCACATACATATCTTTGCATTTCAAGTCCTTTTGAAAATTACCAAGCTAACTAAGTAGAGGAACTCTATAACTTTCATTACAAGAGAACAATTCCGGGGCTTTGTGAGAAACCTCGCCCACAAGGCGAGTCTTTGTACTTTAAGACTACTTTCTTCTCATTATGCTTTATGACAAATTAATGATGTATGTCCAATAGGCTTTACACTTGGTTGGTTAGCACTACCACCAAATACTCATATATTTGCCAAAGAACTAAGTTCTACGGATTGTGTAGGCTAAATATGCTATTCATTCGAAATTAATCAAAATAAAGCATGGTTCGATCTCATTGTGCTCTACTTCTGGAGCAACTATTTATGGATTATATCATCATTGTGCACGTATGATCCTTCCATTGACTCATGTGCATTCTCATAATCCGTCAGGATTTCATTGTTCTCTAGAATCATTTAAAACTTGGAGCGTCCTCCGGTTTGATTCATGGACATATTCGGAACAATTTTATGAGATGATTTCTGATGATATAAATAAGTTGTGCCTTACTCACCTACTTCCTTTCTAGGTGAGGATTGATCGAACCAAGTGGTCTCTCCAACTTCCTTTATGGAGCCACGGCCTCAACCACACTTCCTCTGAGTGTAGTTGCAACACCTTAGTCTATGGTGTATATCCCAAATTGAGGATTTGTAAATTTGTAACTTTGCGGGTAGGTTTGCAGGCTGGTATGTGTGATCTCATCACTTTAGCAACATCGATGTACATTCGAAAATCGAATATTCTTTATCACTTCACATTTATATTTGTAAGAGTACAAGAACCAATATGAGACATAGTGGGAACACACCACGACAATTCCTGTCGTTCCCTTAGAAATTACTTTTTCTTATCTCCCCCTAACAACGGGAAGACTATCTCATTAAAGTGATAACCCGCAAATCTAGCGGTAAGAGATTTCCTGCCAAAAGTTTTAAAATGCGGATAATTGTTGGGAACTCATTTCCAAAATAACTACTTAACATTTTGAAGACCCATCATAGTCGATGTGGAGTCGTAATGGCACATATATAGTGCAACCAAAAATACATAAGAACACGAATGTCAGGCTTAAATCCGATTTACCAAGCGATACATGAAAAAGGTTGACTAATATTGGGTTCTAAAAACGAATTAAGTAAGATGCGTGTAATGTTGCATATCCTCAAAGCAATAAAAGGTAGGTTGGTACGCATAACTTATTCCTTAGACATCATCTGTAACCATTGATGATAGCCTTTGCAAGACCATTGGGTATAAGATGCTCTGCATTCATCCTATTAAATATGCAATATTCATCAAGTCCTTTTGATGTGCATTCTCTAGCATTTTCAAGGGTGGTGAGCCTTTACTTTGCATTGTGTAATATGTGCTAGTAGTTTTCAAACACAAATTTCTTGGGAACTATAACTAATCCAAAGTGTCAAAACATTCACCATAGCCATAAGTACTTTTATGGTCCGCATTCTACATGGATATTTTTCTAAATATAACCTTGTTTTCTTTGTAATATGGATTGTTTACCATTTGCATCTTAGGATGGTCTCGATCCTATTTTTTAAAACTTTGTAGAATGAGTGATATGTTTTCTTACATAAAAGCATATTGGGAAGGGGGTTTTGCATCTAGTACTTTAGAAAACACTTATTGAGAGATATGCCGTCACTTCGCATTCTGTCAATATTTTTCCCATTGTCTCGTTCACTCAAACACAGTGATGTACGTATGATTCCTTTCAAAACGAAATATCATGTCACAACCAAAGTTTATTTATGGTTATGTCAAATCCTGTATGGGTCAATTCCCAACATTTCATCGTCGGAGGCAATATGGATTCAGTAATCCACATACTATAGTGATTTACATTTCACTAGATTGACTCATTAGTTCCTCTAAGATATATTTCCTTCCAAATATATTAGAGACTATAAAAGATGCAATCAATTACATTCTCATCATTGTGATGTTCCACATGATATCCACTTGCATGGGTTTTACTGTGAAATTTAACAAGTGTAATTATCTCTTGGTACATGTAGAGATTTTGTGACGTCTTTGTTCTATCTTGAAAACAACTAGTTTAAATTCCTTAAGCTAGTGGAAGAAAAACAACTATGAGTTAGACCCTTGGGTCTTGAGAGTTTTAATAAGTGGTGTGGACTTATTACGTAATAAAAGTGGGATTCAACTCAAGCACTTTATTACGTGTCACCCAATATATCTCTAGTGCTTTAGAGAATTTATGTCTCGTGTTTTCATTCCATAAGTGCAGATATTGGATCTAGTTCAACTCAATAAGATAGTCAATTGGTCCGGCAAAGTTCTTGTTGCCATTAAAGTTGATGTGAAAATTGGTTGTTACTATGATACACACATTACATTGTATATACCAATACCTATGACCAGGTGCATTTCCAACTCTTTTATTTATGATGGGAGCTACAATTACATTTTAGCTGATCCCATATTCAGCTGATACCTGTACTTTGGCGTCATTACTACTGGGAAAAAAAATACATATTTGTCTCATGATATGTATGTCCCTTTTCACATGCTTTGTATGAGTTATTACGTCTAACCCTTATTACTTTGGGGTTCTTTCCATTTTCAATTTTGCTACATTTAGCTTAATTTGAGAATTTATTTATCTCAATAGGTCAAGAGAATCTCACTACACATGTCAACCAATTACTTTAGGTTGAATAGATTACTAAAGATAGTTCTCTTGTTGTTATACTTCAACATATACTGGTTCGTTAGTATCATGGATAAAGTAGAGAACTAGATATTTATGACTCATATCACCTATTGTGAGTTCTTCCACAAAGATTGGAATACATGTGATTTTATTTCCAACGTATCTTTTGAAAATACCGACTCTTTAATAGTCGAGCAAATGAATTACATCCCACAAAATATTCAAATTCGGGGAGAAAACTAAATTTCAAATGAACACATTGGAATCGAGTTGGTACAACCAATTGAACAAAAGACACCATTCAACTAAAGCCAATATCATATTCAAGGGAACAAGATAGCATTAAGACCAAAATTCTTAATGATCGACATCAACAATTATAATTTAAATTGACCGTTTATATGTTGTGGACTTATCTTAAGAAAAAAAAGAAAGAATAGAACTAAGCATGTTCTCAACATAAATAAATAAGCCCAAGAAATAATCAATATTAAAACCCACAATAACATTAGTCACATACCTTTGTTCCCACTTGTACGGTGCATATATAGCACCGGGGCTTTGGTTCCCATATACACATACAAAACCGGAATGGCCATGGTCATGCGTCCAGAATCAAAACGGACGGGGAGGGATTGGACTGGACCCGGGAAGCAGGCGGGATTGGGCTTGGACCGGAGCAGGGCGGGATTGGGCTGAGTTGGACCGGAACGGATGGGATGGGATGGGATGGGATGGGATGGGATATCTTTACTTTCGCACGGAAGATTGTTTCTTCTTCCTCGGAACATCTCCAGATTTCTTTCTCTTTTTAGAGATTCTTTAGATCCATGAGCAAATCCCAAATTACAATGGGATAATCAAAAGAAGTAAAATTACGAGCAGTTAAATTAATCAAATAAGTAATAGTACCTACTTGTGTACTAAACTAATCAAAGTAACTCTAATTCTGATTAGTATATACATACACTGTATACGAAAATAAAAAAATCAAAATAATTCACGATTTCACTGAATGCAAACAATTAATCTAGATAATCCCTAAATCATGATTAAATGAATTTTAAGCGTGATTTAAAAGAAATAAAATATATAGGAAAAATAGTAGATCCAACTTAGCTGATTTGATTCCATCAATTTTAACATTTGCTTGACGATAATTGCATAACTGCGTCGTTCTCAATCACCCATGTAAACATAAAAAAATCTACCAATTCAATTTAGCTTTGCGGTATAGCATCGGGCATGATAACGTTTTGTAGTATCAAATAGGAAAAGAGAAAGAGAAGGATTGTATATTCATAAGAGTTCTCTATGTTACATGGATATAATACATGTATATACATGGAGATGGGAAAACCAAAAGACATCTGTTTTGGGCCGCACATATATGGGCTGTAAGCCCTACAACAAAACATGGTTCAAATGGATGAGTAAAAATTATTATGGGTAAAATGGACACAGAAAAAATAGCAAGGATGAAAGCTGGATTCATCGACTTAAACAAAAATAGCGAGGATGAAGCGGATGCGTCACGGTGTAAATTAAAAATAAAAAAAAGAATTTGAAAATGGATAGGATGAAGCGGTTACATTCATCATTGTTATTTTTATATTTTTGTCTATTTTAAACGATGTCAAAATCTAAATATCTTTTTATTTTTCTGATTATTGATTTTGGTCTTTTTAACCAATTTTGTGGTTATTATTCATGCAACAATTTTGCATACAAAGTATAGCAATACTTGGTCTGTCCAAAATATGAGCAAAAAAAATCTCAACCCGTCTACAGAATAGTATCATACGTCATTTCATCTTATCTGTTGAATATAAGACGACCTACACACTTCACTTATCAATGTTTGGATTCGCATCCACAGGGTGCAGATTATCACGTGCAACTCTTCCAAAGAGTAGCGCGCACTATCGCTCTTTTTGTTGGTACCACTAATTGGCCAATCCGCCTTAATTATCAGCTGAACCCACCAAATTTGAATGCATGGATATACGAATCCTTTGTGCCTTAGTGGGGACTGATGAGAATCATGAGATGGATTTCGGATTTGACAAATGATGTATATCAACAAGAGATTTAACGTCATTTATGAGCAGCTACAGGGTGAAAGTGTCTCAACTTTCTCACATACCTAGTTAGCTAGCTAAGGTGGTCAAATGATTTTGAATCTCAAACTTTTGAACCCTAAATCGTGTAATCTAAACCGCTAAAATCTCTAGCAAACCAATCTTGTAACTTTAATCATATCAGCAAATAATGATCAAGGGACTCTTCTAGCTTATTGGTTTATTGGTCAATGATGTGATCACATGGTTGAAAGTTCAAAGTACGATTTCAGACCTTAAGCTGAAACTCTTTCAGGCCTTCTAAAATCAATGTTAACTGACGGTAACCTGTACTGACTTTTTACTATTTGGTGTAGTATAAGGTATACATTAAATTTCGGTGATGTGTGGCTCCTCACAACTAAAATCAAGTCAGTAGAGACAAATTTCGATATTTCCTCGGTGTATGTAGAGCTGGAAACCTAGAACAATGTCAACACTAGCACTCAATGAGTATCTTAGAAGCATGCAATACTTTAATGAAGATGGCAAGTACGTACTACTCTTATCATTTATAACATAACATGTATAGAAAACACAAAACGCACTTGTATATTAAGCACAAAATGCACAACACTAGCTAGCTATATATATATATAGAGGTGTAAATTGAGGTACATGCCCGGCACGAAACCTGACCCAAGCCACCCTGTTAAAATTTGAGCCGGGCCATTGACACGTGACTTAGCCCGTACGGCCGCGGCCGCGTTAGTTAAATGGGGCGTCTTTGGGTTTGATTAATTGGCGCGATAGCACGGCCGCCGGCCACCTTGCACGGATAAGCCGTGGCCCAGACCCAGCCCACGTTAAGAAGCGCGTCATAACGTGTACAAATACACCATATAACAAGGCATAATGCATCACATTTTTATATATTTCACAAAAAAGTCACTATTCTAGCTAGTTTTTAACATTTTATGTTTGACTTATTTATAATAACACATATAATACCTTAATATTTGGAAATATATTTCAATATCGTTGTTATAATGTAAATGCTATATTTAACTAGAACATTAATTTACATGACAATAATCCAATTTTATATTTGATGGGCTATTTCTTTTATTGAATAAACTTGTTAATTTTACTTGAAATAATTTCAAATGATATGTTGTCTAATTAAATTATTGTGATAATGTCGGAAACTTAATGTATACATTAAGTGATTTCAAATTGTTTATAGCACGTGTGCCGGCCACGGCACCGCGGCACGTTTATTCGTGTCTTTGTGCCGTGGGCTATCTTTGTGCCTGGCTTTTGACTAGTAAAGCACGGCCACGGCCGGCACGTTTAAATCGTTAGCCGCGACACAACACGGCACATGGCACGTGAAGCACGCGGAGTCGTGTGCGGGTGTCTTAGGGCAACACGTTTACACCTCTATATATATATATATAGTCAAAAAGTGGAGGATTTCTTTTCATCAACTAGCTAGCAAGATATAATTGGTGTTCTTTCCAACCAAGCAGCCACACCTAAACCACAATACCTTTCTTCTCATAATGCAGCTTCCTTCTCCTACTAGCTACTATACCTTTCCATGATGATATCTACTTTACTTTCATCTCCTTGTTCTCTCTTTATCTCTCTATATTAATTTGTCTTAATGATCTAAACCTTAATGATGAACTTAGTTACATCAACAATTTCTCTTTAATTAGATCTCATGTTTGTTTAACATGGGTTCACTTAAATTTCCAACATTTTATGTCAAAAGAGAATCATGAGTACATGGATAAGTAAGTTTTGTTTCGCAAAGAGATTTTGAAAGTAAGGTTTTTGTTGTGAGAAAGTGTCAACTTTCAAAGAAAGAGTGGATTTTTTGAATCATGACAGTCTTTGGAGAGCTGTAAGCATGCAAAAAGTGAACTTCAAATTCCTTATTAATCAAAACTAAAAGATTTTGCTGCATGCTTTCACTTTCTTTTCTTAATTTTTTTCTTGATACTGGGAGGTTTTTATTCAAAAAGGATATCTAGCTAGCTAGAGACTTAAAACTTAAAAGGGTTTGTGTTGGGATGATGAACTTTTCCATTTTCTCCCCACTTGATCACTTATTTGGGTGAGTTGAGAATATTTATTGTTAGGGTTATCTTCCATATGGACTGCAACTCGATCGCACACGTGCAGTGAGTTGGATATATTCCACTAACTATACTTCTTACCCACCCACTCATACAGTTCATGGAGTGTGATGAGGTGAATGGATCAGCTTAGTTTTCACAGGTTTGCAGATTGCAAATATCCACTTTCGGAGGATGGTATTATAAAGGACCGGAATACCCAAGTATTGTAATATACCGCAACATGTTTCCAAATCCAACATACATGCATGGTGGCTGATTCAGCCTCCATAGCTCCATGCATCTACCAAGCAATACCATAGTACTGCTATTTCCGGAAAATTATATGAAATGATATTTACTTAGCTATAGATTGTTTCTTCGCGATTCAAACTCGGCACATGGTCATAGAATACCAATTGCAAAAGGAAAATGCACCACCAAAAGCATAAAGCATTAGCGGATCATGAACATCCCCAAAGTCTACTTATTCTTTATGAATGCAACAAATAACTTTGCCTAAAGGCTTTTGCAACATGAATTCATGGTCGGCCCTGAGAATCGAACAACACTAACACAAATTACTAAACACAAAATTAGTTAAAAAGACCAAAATCAAAATATCGCAGGTGAAAAGGACACAAATCTTTTGTTTAAATGGACAAAATTTAAAAATAGGCATGATGTAACCCGGTTTAAATGTGTCCATTTTCAAATATTTTTTTTTATTTTTATTTTACGATGCGTCAGGTTTCATCCTTGCTATTTTTTAAGTTTAAAGGATGAATCAGGTTCAAATCCTTCTTATTTTTTTTTTGTCCATTTCACCATAAAATTTTTCTTTCGTCCATTTGAACCGTGTTTTAATTTTTTTTTGGACAAATGACCCATTTTCCGATTACTAAACATGTGAGGACAATATTCGAATTCCAAAGTAAATTAAAGTTAGTTGATCGCCACTGGTTATGTATTTATTCACCAAGTTACTAACCTTGGCCATGCATACCAATGCATATACCACACGTAATGTATATACATGGCCTTTTGTTCCAAAGAACTTGACGGGTTGAGGAGAAATTTTTAACTCTCCAACCCTTAATAATAAGATCAATGCAATTTAGAATTGCCCAATCAATCTTTGCAATAGATATAAAATATTGCCATACTTCTGTAGCGAAAGGTCGCTTGCTTTTGCTAGCCATAAATTATATAGAAATCTCCACTACGTGACATGGTCATGGAATGTAGGCTTCCAATCTGCGAGTGGGATCTTTGCCACTAATGGAAAGATAAGTTTTGTAGATAGCTAGAGATATCTTTGATGATCACGTAGGTATTAAATTACACTATATTTGTAAGAAAAGTGGAATTTGAGACGTATTTAGTGAATACCCCATATAATCTGTTCGACCACTTAAGAATTGTGGGGACTTTCTTCCATTATAGGTTCAGATTGCGAGACTTCGATAATATGGAGGAGAATAGACTGTATTGGAATGGTCTTAAAGAAGCAAGTAGTGGCAAACAAATTATTATGGGCTTTCTTTCTAGAATAACATGATTTGTCTACAATTATGGTAGACTGGTAGCAATATAGAGACTACACCAAGCCTATGTGGCATTTTATTATTGGCTACCAAAGTCTATGACTTAGACATTTAGATTGAGAATTACAATCATTCAACCATTTCTTAATTGGAGTTTTGATGGTGCGAGAACCAATCAAGGATTGACACCTATTGCTGTGTAAGTACAACCAATGTGCCATGGTTCAATGTTAAACATCACTTGGCCGTGAGAAGTCTCATCGATTAGACATCACTTGCCAATGGGAGGTCTCAACTTGAATTGCCAAAAGTAGAAAACATTTGACACCAAACAAGGACAACTTGTCAACTTCCTCTTTTTTTGGTACACAATTATGCATTACGTACCAAAAACTTGCAGATTACATTTGATATTCTCAAATGAGCAAATCAGAACACCAACATCATACTAGTTGGGTTCATTACAATGACTTTCCTTTTGGGAAAAGTTAATAAAACGAAAGCCACCATGGTTTGCTTTTGGCTGAGTTAATGTAATCCAATCATGAGACTTGAGGAAGAGTACTAGTTGGTAAACTTTCATTCATGGTTGAAAATTGTACCAACAAGGTTGAGTCAAGACTATTAAGACTTGATTTTGACAACACTAACTCATTTTCCTTCTTTTTTGTCTTCCTACTGCTTCACAGAGGTGACAGTATTTAAGGAGAAAGCAAAAGGAATTTCTAAATAATCCCACTCGATTGCATGTCTTCATAATTCATATACTTTTTTGTTCTATTGTATTCTGCTTTCTATCACTAAAATGCGCAATTGCATCGATCTCTTCTAGATAGATGATCAGCTTCGGAGATGTTGGATCAATTCGTATACATTCAGATGTATATATTGGCCTTATATGAATAGAATTTATAACAGAAGTCTATAAGTTCTAAGGACTTTACGTACACTACTCTTGCGTAGCATGGAGTACAACTAGCTAGGTCTTACCGTTCACTTCTTGAGTGCCACTCAACAGGGGTCACAAGAAAGTTCAATTCATGTGGCACAAAGTGTATGAGGAACTATCCCCAGTTTCTATTTGTCTCGGTGCATAAATTATCTAGACCTAATCACTTTTCTGCATATAGCGTGTACTGGTAGTACCTCCACTTTTTCGGTATTTTGGGGTGTCATGCCCCCGGGACGGCTGCATCAGAGTCTAATTGCCGAAAAGGTTTACTTTTCAGCCAGTACTATTGACAGTACATGTTGGTGTTGCATTCTCGTTAGAAAATGTGATTTTTTCAACATTTGACACATTGGTCAAGTAATCAAATCTTGTGCTTACTTGCACAAGTCACTATTACAAAATGAACACAAAATCTCAAGGTCATTTGGGCTACAAGCCCAGAAGATTGGTTAAGTCACAATGTAGTAGTTCTCTTCTTTCAAGCATTAAGCCCACTAACAAACAAGCAACATAAGAACAGTCACAGTAATTTTTTTAGATAACTAATGAATTTTATTGAAAAATTAACCATAATCAACAAAGTTATGTAGTAAAGATTCAGTATGACTAATATCAATACTGAATTCTTCAACTAACATCTTATCCTTCTGTTTATGGGTAAAAAATCGTTTCCGCCGATTTTGGTAAATTCGGTAGGTGGGTGAGAAACTGGTTTAAACCCTAAACAAATGTGCTGCACGTAAGCACTATCTAGATTCGAGAGATCAATGCGTAAAAGTCCGGCCTAAACCAAGAAATGGCCGTTCCAGACTTGCTTCGGTCACAAAGTGGAGGAGGGTTGATTTGGGGAGGGAAGCAAAGAAAGGTGTTGAGACCCGGAATAGTGCTGGAGAGTAGTGTCTCGACTTGTATCGAAAAGTGAAAGCTTCGGAAGCTTGCAAGAGATGAAAGCTTTTTTTGGAGAGCTTGCAAAGTTGCTTTTGCGAGTGTTGTGTTTTTCTCCTGACCGATACTTGTTGTCTGGTGGAAATAGGTAAGACCTATTTATACAAGTCGAGATTGAAACGTACCCTGGCCTCATGAAGGAAGAGAGTAAAGGGTGAAATAATGGGAGGAGGTGGTAACCGCATGGTGTTTATGGGTGAAAACGTTTTCACCATTATTTCCTCATTTATTTGACCGATTTATTCATATTCACGCTTTCTTAATGTGAGCGTAGTGTAAAGCTGCATCTTGTGACCGCCAAACCAAGACCACTGGAAAGCATCCCGGTTTGTGTTGATGTCTCGAGTTTTGGTTGCACCTTGAGTGCAAGTGGCGCTGCTAGTGGCGCGTGTGGCATGTGCGGAATGCCTTTGTTCTTGGTTGCACCTTGAGTGCAAGTGGCAATGCCGAGAGGCTGCTAGTGGCGTGTGTGGCATGTGCGGAATGCCTTGGTGGTAGGTTGCACGTCGAGTGTAAGTGGCAATGCCGGAGCCGCTAGTGGCGTGTGTGGCATGTGCGAAATGCCTAGTGGTAGGTTGTACGGTTTGCAAGTTAGGCTACGGCGTGGGTTTTGGCATGTGCCCGATGGCACGTTGGCGGCCAAGTTGGACTAGGTTGCACGGCTTGCAAGTTAGGCTACCCAATGGCGCCGCCAGCGTGTTGGCATGTGCCAATGGCATGCTCGGCCAGGGTTGCAGGGCCACGGCACAGTAAAAAAATCTACCCGGCGATGCGTGTTGCCATGTGCCAATGGCATGCTCAGCTATTAGGGCCACGGCACAGTATCCCATACCCGAGAAAAGCTACCGGCGAGTGCGTGTTGGCATGTGCCAATGGCATGCGTGGCCAATACTTTGGCCCTTTAGGTTGCAGTTTTCAAGCCTAAAATTTTAAAATGCGGGCGCTACTTTGGCATGGCGCGGCTAGGGACAAGGTAAGTGTTTGGCTTGGCGTGGTGTGACCCATTGCCCCTAGCGTAGCTAGGTCCAAGGCGAGTGCGTTTGGCATGGCGCGGCTAGCTTGGGCTAGGTGTGGTGGCATGATTTTTCATTGGCACTGAGAGGTGCGGCTAGCATGGTTGGCATGCTTTGGCGCGTTTGGTGTGACTAGCATAGCTAGGGCCAAGGCGAGTGCGTTTGGCATGGCGGCCGCTAGCTTGGGCTAGGTGTGGTCGGCATGATTTTCCATTGACACGGAGGTGCGGCTAGCATGGTTGGCATGCTTTGGCGCGTTTGGTGTGACTAGCATAGGTAGGGCCAAGGCGAGTGCGTTTGGCATGTCACGGCTAGCTTGGGCTATGTGTGGCTGGCATACTTGGCCATTGGCACGGAGGTGCGGCTAGCATGGTTGGCATGCTTTGGCGCGTTTGGTGTGACTAGCATAGCTAGGGCAAGGCGAGTGCGTTTAGCATGGCGCGGATAGCTTGGGCTAGGTGTGGATGGCATGATTCGCCATTGGCACGGAGGGAATCGGGATTTTGTTCGTTGTAACCCTAATTTGAAAAAATACCCCTATTAATTACGACTACATGCATTGAATGTTCTAATAAATGTGTCACTTGGTGACATTAGGTTATTCGGGGTTTTACGATTTTACCCTTTGTCTTAAAACCACCATCAACATTAAGTCCCCCCTTGCTCGGAGCAGGGCTTTGTTGCGGAGGTAAGCATAAGATGGTGACAAACTATTAGCGATGAAATCGTAAAGAGAATTGAGGAGGCTTGTCGACCTTTTATAGATAGGATTTGGAATCCTTGCCTCTGGCAGTTTTGCACAAATTGGGAGGCTGGCACAATTGGGAAGTTAGCATCATTGAGAGACAGGAAGCTGGGCGGCATTGAGAAGTTGACGCGAGTTGGGAAACTGAGCGTGCTAGCTGTTGGGACCGGCGCAAGGTGGGAAAGGCGACGTGCTAAGCGGCGCGACAGGCGGTCATTGGGAAGTTAGGCGTAATTGTTGGGACCGGGTGCAACTTGGGCGACATTAGGAAGTTGGGGCGCAATTGGTGGGACCGGTGTGGCTTGGGCGATGCTTGGGAGTTAGGCGTAACTGGTGGGACCGGTGCAACTTTGGCGACGTTGGGTAGTTGGGCGCCCTTGTGGGCCCGTTCCTTATACGCACGATTTTTGGTAAAGGGAAATCCTTCCCTATTTCAGAATCTTCACGCCCATATATATAGAATCCCTTTCTCTCATCTTGCACTTTGTTCTTTCATCTTTTCATACTAGCGGCAGAGTCACAAAGAAAAACCGGCTTCCAGGTATGTCTTCCAGTACTTCTCTTGTTTCCCTTTTCATGTAGGTGCAAACCCTAAGAGTAGGCGTTTTTCTTTTATAATCCTTGCAATGATATTGCGCATATGATTTCTTGGCGTGCTTCTTGTAGAAAATATTGTATATATGCACCCAAGGGAAATACTGCATATATGATTCGAACCCGTAGAAAAATGCTCCATATATAATTTTGAACCCGAAGAAGGATACTATAGACGCATTCGAGCCCGTAGAAAATAGTGCGTATATAGTTTTGAACCCGAATAAGGATCTTTGCAGACACTTGAGCCCATATAAAATTCTGCGTATATAATTTTAAACCACAAGAAAATATCACAGTATGCGATTTGAACCGTAGAGAATACTGTATATGAATCCGAAGAAGAATACTGTATTTGTGCTTCATATGACTTCGAAACCATAGGAAATATTTCATATATGAATTTCGGACCTGAAGAAAATACTGCGCGTGCAGTTTTGAACCCGTATAGAATACCCCCTTTTTTTGTTTTCCAGGTTTTCCTTTTGTTGGGTGTGGTTATGTGTCAGGGAGATAATTTCGTCTTTCTCCGTTTGTTTTGTGCAGATATCTTGTTATCAAATTTTTATGAAGAAATCCGACAAGATGTTACCTGAACAAAATTTCGCTTCATCGAAGGATGTTCATAATTCCAAACCAAACACGGATGATGAATTCTTTTCCGAACCCCTCGCCCATGCTCGGAAGAATCATCCAGGTTTCGTGCCAATTTTGTTAACCGGTAGTGAAGATGAAAAGAAAACACGTTCGGTTCGCCCAGAGAACACCATACGGTCCTGTCTTCATAAAGGGGTATATTCTTCTTCCAACATTGATTTCAGGATGTGTCAAAGCCCATTGCGTTCTTTTGATAGATGGGTTGAGTTCATGGTGAGTAAGGAGCATATAAATACCAACTTGACTCGGCGCAGTTATTGATCTTTGTCGAGCTTGATAAGTCTCCAGATTAGGAAGGATATCCCGGGCTTGGTTGCTTTCATCTCCGGATGGTGTTCGGACACCCATACGATCATAAGTAGATGGGGTGAAATAACTTTCTCCTTGGAGAGTGTGGCTCTCTTCTTGAATCTTCCGTAACCAGAAAAATCTTAATATCCGGTTGTCCGAAGGTGAGGAGAAGATGCGGAGTGACCTTGCCGCTAAGTTGGGATATTTCGCTCGAAAGACTCCACTCGAAGTCGAAGGATTCTGTCCGAAAAAGGATGAAAGGTGCTTTTACGGTGGTGGATATCTCAATGGTTTCGGACGAGCCGGAACCTAAAACGAAGTGCTGATCTTCATGTTGCAAAGCATTTTTGGCTCTCTCGGGGTTGTCTAGAGACATTTCGATGACGGTTGGCCAAAGAAGGATATAAGACCGAGTTGCTAGTGATTCTTTGTGAAGTTGGCAAAAGGTGAAGTTCTTCCCATTGGCAAGCTATTCCTTGCTTCCCACTGTATGTGTATCTCGGATCACCTAGTTGCGAACATGAGAGTTTCGAATGGTTTCATGAAAGTGGATTCATATGTGCACGTTGCTTTTAAGCCCTGGTTATGGGAGCATTTTGAGAAGTACGCTCCGAAATCGTTGCCTTCGATTCCCGCGAGTTGGGGCGGTTCCGAATTCTTCGATGGGTGAACAGGGCGTCCAAGAGTTGGCATGAGCTTGGTTAGTCTTCTCGATAAGTCGCATGAAATCGATTTTCGCCCATGGGAGCCCGGTCCATAGGTCGGTGACTCAAATTGACACCTTTTCTTCTGCTCCGATCATGTCTTTGTCTTCGACGGCAACTTGAGTGTTGGTGAAAACTTGTTTATTCAAAGTTGCATGTCCGGCTATATGCCGTGTTTCTTCATGGGGTCATTCAGAATAGCCGCTTACAATATTGACCGTCTTTTGCTTTCGTCACATGGGTTTCGATCAAGGGTGCCTCTTGCTTACCAAGCAGGTGGTTCAGAAGGATTCATTGCGTGCCGCCCTCAATGCCAGTGCCCTTGAGCCGGGTATCCGCCTTCCCTTCTTTCAAACGGGAAGAGTAACTTCGACGACTTTTGGCTATGATGAGTTCTCGTACGATGAGTTCGTTATGATCCAAGATTTTGTAAATAACGTGGTGGAGAATGTTCGTTGTAAACCTTCCCTAGCAGTTTTGAAGAAGTATCCAATGTTGATAGACCTCAAGTGAGGGTTGCCCGACAACTCGTAAAGTCCCTAGGCAAAGGAACAGAGAACGAAGAATCGTGCTGGCAGGTTCCGGGCGGTTTCAAAAGATCCTCCCGCAGCTTTCGTGTCTTTAAGTTCTTCCAATAACCAGGTATGTGTCGCCTCCTTGTTGGTTTGTCTCAAAACACGTGAATTTCTGCTGAAAACATTTGTCTTCTTTCTTCCAGGGCTTCGGTAGTGTTAATGATTTCGTTGCCCTTGCACGTTGCCGGAGACGGAAATTTCTTGAAGAATTCTGCGGCAGCACCGAGCCTTCTCATAACGGTGATGAGCCAGAGAAAGAAGAAAGTTCGACAAGTGAGAGTCATTCTTCTGACATCACTGGTTCTTTTTCGGGAAGTGGTTCGGTGAGTTTCGAGCTTCTTTTTCTTTCTTCTCCCATTTTTTTTTGAAAAATGTCTAACTCAAGTTCGCATGAGGAATCCGGTTCGGAAGACGATTCTGGCGAGCCACACGAAAAACTTGCCTTTGGTGACCACCGCCGGTGACTTGGAGATGGGAGTCAGCCAATCGCTGGCACATATGTGGTTCAAACGGTGGATGATTTCCTGATGGTTGCTGCCGTAGACATGGAAAAAGACCCTTTGTGAGTCGTGAGGACAGTTGCAGGCTCCATTTTCGATCCCCGTACTTGGTTCCTTATCCAGGTCATGTGCTTTGTTGGCGGTTTCAGCGTCTTTGGCTAAGTATGAGGCGTTGTACACGTAATCGGGAGAAGTATGGACATATGTCCACAACCAAGAAGATCACTAATCGATTTGCATTAGTTAAGCGTATGGAAGAGGCTTTATCTTCCATCGAGGACATGCGTGAGGTGACCGGCCACACCGTTTACAAGACGTTATTGCCGACCGGGAGCACCATCGCGACATGTGTGTAGAAAAGGAGTTCAACGCTTCGTGGTTTGTCGAAGGCCTTGCTGAGATCCAGAAGTCGAAAGATGCAGCAATCGAAAGCCTTTCTGCAGAGGAGATTGCTCGACAGGAGGTAGAACTCGAAAAGCTTTCCGAGATGTTGACTATGAAGAGAGCGACTCTTGAAGATGCAAAGTTGACTTTCTCCAAGAAGAGCAGACCTCTGTTGGATGATTTTCCTTGAATGTTTCTCTGTTAAAATTTCATTTAGGTTCTTCTTTTTTTTTTTTTTTTTTTTTTTGAAAAACATACTTTGGATGTCCGGGTTCGAGTTTGGCCAGGTTTTGATAGGCAAAGGTAGCTTTTGAGGATATTAGATTATTTCGGGATGAATGGTTTTGATAATATAACTCGATTATGTTTTGTGAAAGGAATATTGCTTTTATGAAAGTGTGTGCTAGCAATCGGCACAAGACGCAATAGTATGACGGTTTTACTAAGAACCTAAAAACAGATCGTATATCTTGCCCAGTGTAAATTTACTTACTTCATAGGTTTTTTTTTTTCGCAAACACGCCCTCTCCATGTAAAGGCGGCTTTGCTGGTAGCGTTGCCAGCAAGTCCCCAGCGTCAAGTAGCATCTTGAAACAGTCCCCGCTTTTCTTGTGTAGTCTTTACGATTTGTAACTTAGGGTTATCTGGTAGTTGAGTCGGACTGAGTCGCCTTCCCCTACCATCTTGATATCTGGGTCGAAGAACGAGATCGACAGTATGACATTGTAGCCGAAAGATCAATCCTCCCGCTGTGGTCGCCAATTGTTTATGGGTAAAAATCGTTTCCGCCGATTTCGGTAAATTGTAGGTGTGAGTGAAACTGGTTTAAACCCTAAACAAATGTGCTACACGTGAGCACTTTATAGATTCGAGAGATCAATATGTACAAGTCCGGCCTAAACCAAGAAATGGCCGTTCCAGACTTGCTTCGGTCACAAAGTGGAGGAGAAGGGTTAATTTGGGGAGGGAAGCAAAGAAAGGTGTTGAGACCAGGAATAGTGCAGGAGAGTAGTGTCTCGACTTGTATCGAGAAAGTGAAAGCTTGAAGCTTGCAAGAGATGAAAGCTTTTTGGAGAGCTTGCAAAGTTGCCTTTTCTGAGAGTGTTGTGTTTTTCTCCTGACCGAGACTTGTCGTCTGGTGGAAATAAGTAAGACCTATTTATACAAGTCGAGATTGAAACGTACCCTGGCCTCATGAAGGAAGAGACTAAAGGGTGAAATAATGGGAGGAGGTGGTAACCGCATGGTGTTTATGGGTGAAAACGTTTTCACCATTATTTCCTCATTTATTTGACCGCTTTATTCCTATTCACGCTTTCTTAATGTGAGCGTAGTGTAGTATCTTCCGTAACCGCCAAACCAAGACCCTGGAAAGCATCCCCCAGTTTGTATTGATGTTTCGAGTGTTGGTTGCACCTTGAGTGCAAGTGGCGCGTGTGGCATGTGCCAATGGCATGTGCAGAATGCCTTTGTTGTGGGTTGCACCTTGAGTGCAAGTGGCAATGCCAGAGCTGCTAGTAGCGTGTGTGGCATGTGCGGAATGCCTTGGTGGTAGGTTGTACGTTGAGTGTAAGTGGCAATGCCAAAGCTGCTAGTGGCATGTGCCAATGACGTGTGCGGAATGCCTTGGTGGTAGGTTACACGGTTTGCAAGTTAGGCTACCAGCGTGGGTTTTGGCATTTGTCAATGGCACGCATGGCCATTAGGGGCCACTTCACAATAAGAAAGCTACCAGCCCGATGCATGTTGGCATGTGCCAATGGCATGCTCGGCCATTAGGGCCACGTCACAGTAAGAAAAGCTACCGGCGATGCGTGTTGGCATGTGCCAATGGCATGCTCGGCCATTAGGGCCACGTCCCTGGTAAGAAAAGCTACCAGCGATGCGTGTTGGCATGTGCCAATGGCATGCTCGGCCATTAGGGATACGGCACAGTAAGAAAAGCTACCAAATGATGCGTGTCGGCATGTGCCAATGGCATGCTTGGCCATTAGGGCCACGGCTTGGTAAGAAAAGATACCAACGAGCGTGTTGGCATGTGACAATGGCATGCTCGGCCATTAGGGCCACGGCACAGTAAGAAAAGCTACCATCGATGTGTGTTGGCATGTGCCAATGGCATGCTTGGCCATTAGGGCCACGGCTTAAGAAAAAGCTACCAGCGTGGGCGTGCTTTAGCATGCTCGGCCATTAGGGCCACGACTTGGTAAGAAAATCTACCGGCTAGGTCCAGCATGTTGGCATGTGCTAATGGCATGCTCGGCCATTAGGGCCACCGACCTCGTAAGAAAAGCTACCGGCGATGCGTGTTGGCATGTGCCAATGGCATGCTTGGCCATTAGGGCCACGACTTGTGAAAGAAGCTACCAAAAGCGTGTTGGCATGTGCCAATGGCATGCTCGGCCATTAGGGCCACGGCTTTGTGTAAGAAAGTTACCGGCGGCATGCGTGTTGGCATGTGCCAATGGCATGCGTGGCCAATTTGGCCTAGGTTGCACCGTTTGCAAGCCTAGGCGCGGGCGCTACTTTGGCATGGTGGTAGGGCCAAGGTAAGGTGTTTGGCTTGGCGCGGCTAGGTCAAGGTAAGGGTGTTTGGCTTGGCGTGGTGCGACCCGGGCGTAGCTAGGGCTTAGGCGAGTGCGTTCGTCATGGCGCGGCTAGCTTAGGTTAGGTGTGGTATCGGCATGATTTGCCATTGGCACGGAGGCGCGGCCAGCATGGTTGGCATGCTTTGGCGCGTTTGGTGTGACTAGCATAGCTAGGTCAAGGCAGAGTGCGTTTGGCATGGCGCGGCTAGCTTGGGCTAGGTGTGGTGACATGATTTGCCATTGGCACGGAGGTGCTTTGCTAGCATGGTTGGCATGCTTTGGCGGCGTTTGGTGTGACTAGCATAGCTAGGGCCAAGGCAGAGTGCGTTTGGCATGGCGCGGCTAGCTTGGGCTAGGTGTGGCTGACATGATTTGCCATTAGCGGGTGCGGCTAGCATGCTTTGGCGCGTTTGGTGTGACTAGCATAGCTAGGGCCAAGGCAGAGTGCGTTTGGCATGGTGCGGCTAGCTTGGGTTAGGTGTGGCTGGCATGATTTGCCATTGGCACAGAGGTGAATTAGGGTTTTGTTCGTTGTAACCCTAATTTGAAAAAATACCCCCTATTAATTACTGACTACATGCATTGAATGTTCTAATAAATGTGTCACTGGTGACATTAGGTTATTCGGGGTTTTATGATTTTACCCTTTGTCTAAAAACCACCATCAACACCAGAATACAGGCGTAACTCTAGGCAACCAAATTCTCTCAGATAAATAAGGAAACAATATAATATCTAATCAATCTATTAACGAGTACAGAGGGACCATTCCATCTGTAATGCGGTTATTGGGTGTACTGCATGTGCCCGCCTAATTGTATCCACACTTGCTTCAGATAAATTACATGTGCATCTGTGTACCATTAATCTAGACCAAGATATCATCAGTTGATTGATTCTAGGCCAAGATAAGAGTAGATGCTAGTGGGAGTCCTTGAACACCAAATAACATGTACAGTTGTGCTATTTTTGAAAGTCTAATTACCTTTGAATTTGGAGGATAGTGCCCTAATGGCTGCACACTGGTTGGAGAACTTTTTCTTTAGCACTGTTTCTGTCTTGGTTTACATTCTAACCTTTTGTCTATCTCATAGTAGAGATGGTTAAATCATTTGAATAAAACATTATTCTGACTTACATGGTTACACACGTTGTTTATTTCGATCTGTCCTGGGATTAGAATCCATTCTTGCTAATTTCAAACTATCATTTGTATCAATTCCTCCTGCTTATCCATAATCCTGAAAACACAAAAATCAATTTGATTCAATATTGAACATAATACTGTGTAATTATATCAGGAAATTTACAGAGATATTTAACCTTGTATAAAATGAGACCTCCAGATTTGTTAACAATGAAAAGATTGTATGGTGCAGCAGCCATTTGATTGCATGAAAAAAAATCAAAGGGCTTGATTCAGATATTGGGGATTTTTTTGAAACCCTATTATAGAACAGAGGAGATAATCGCAATAACTTTTTTTTTTTTTTTTTTTTTGCGTTATTGCAATCCTTCCTGTGTTCTATAATAGAATTTCAATAATTAACAGTAAACTTCTTCTCTTGAGGTTAAAACCATCTGAGCAGCGGTGTTGAGGATCACTATCTAAAAAAAATAAAATAAAAAAATAAATAGGAAAATGATATGGGCACAAAACCAACAGGACTGCTTTATAAAACTCCACCCATTAGGATGGACCAAACTAAACAAACCGATAGAAAAAAGGGGTCTCGGAATAAGGAAAACAAAGCCTTGTTCATGAAAAGAATCTGGAACATACACGACCAACCTAATTCTATTTGCACCAGATTATACAATGAGAAATATATGCAAAATAAACTAATCTTTTAAGAAAACACACCAATTCCATCCTCCTCCAAGCCCACAATGGAAACAAATGGCCTCCCGTCAAATGTGCCTAAAACAATTCATCTTTCATCGCATAGGAAACAGTTTAGACACACTTATCCAAGCAAACTGGATATCTCAATCTCAAAACCTTGACCTGGTTCAATGTTACCAAATTCAGTAAGTAGATGATCTCATTGACCCTTTCATTAATAACTGAAATCATGAACAACTGAATCGTCTCCCACCTGCTGTTGTACATCACATCATAAACATCCACCTTCCCCTTGAGTGCCTCTGGATAAGATATTATGTCCATAATCAAAGTCTGGAAAATACACCACTGCCACTGGTTACAACTGTCTAACACAACAAGACAACCATTACCACCTAAACCCCCTCCCGCCTGCCAAATTCTCGTGGAACTTACCCCGTCCACCAAAAATTCAGTTTTTCTTGTGGAAATCTATCAATGAAGGTCTTCCGACCTTTTCTATTTTACACCGCATCAACCTCACCAATTCCAACCAATGCCCCTGATGCAACGTCGAACGAGAAACAGCGGAGCACATGCTTATTCACTGCCCGATAGATGAGCACATGCTTATTCACTGTCCGATAGTAGCAGCTATCTGGAACAACCTGTTATGTCGTCTATCGACAAACCAAACCAACCTCAGCTCTCATTTTACTATAAACAATCAAACAAGTATTTTACAAATTCTGCAAAACACTAGTCATGCCCCATTTATATCAACATTTTGTTTTCTTTTCTAGAACCTCTGGATGTTTAGAAATGAATTCTTTTTCAAACAACATCATACTCCCCCGAACAACATCCTGGCATAGACGTTGAAGCAACAACATGAATTCGAATGGGAAAAAAAGGTTTTTCCCCCGGTTTTACCTGGGGACCCACCAACTAGGGCGACTCCAACAAATATCATAGCAGCAACAACAACAATATTAACAGGTTGGACGAGACTGGAACTGGATTGGATAAAGATCAACACGGATGGTGCTGCTAGGAGATCCAGGAATGGCGGGTACATGTTTTATTTGCAGGGATTCGAGTGCTCAAATTGTATTGTATCATCTGAGAGGAGTTCTTGTATATATTTCAGAGAGGTTTGGATTTGGGTTAATCTTTATTTAAAACTTCTTTCTTATTGTTTAAATAGATGTTTTAGATCCTTAGTGCCTCATTTTATAGTTAATATCTTGGTTTAGTAAGCTGCTAGTTTTTGGGGCACTTCATTGTCGTCATGTATTATTACATTCGATGAGGTCGTAGAACTGCCATTCAATTTTGTTGCTGAAGGTGAAGATACGAATGTCTTGTGCTTCTGATACCAATAAGAGATACACGATTTTCGATGTGATTTTACGAATATGACCTTCGTCAAAAATCCACCATTAACAGTAGTAATTAAAATTGTCAAACCTACCGATTATATTAGGATCTTGATAAAAAGTTAATCAAAAATTTTGAAAAAAATTCTTTTTTCAGAAATAATAAAAAATTTAGCGTTGTTGACACTACCCCCATGAACCCTGACAATCCCTACTCCGACACTGTGAAGAAAGAAATGCCTAAAAAGTATTATATGTCAGAGTGTGATTTAGTCTTATGGAAATGTAACAAAACCAACCATGCTCAAGACTTTCTTATAGCCATCCCTATTAGTGGGCTTGATCAATGTATTGGACCACGTCAGTTTTCTTCGATCTTATGTTATCGTTTGGGTATCCCACTTTTTCAAGAAGGTAGTTCATGTTCTAGTTGCAACAGGAAGATGGATGTTTTTGTGACCATGCCTTGCGTTGTGCTAGCGATGTGGGCCTTAAGTTCCCGCGTGATCTTGTTCGGGACACTTTGGCTGATGCTTTTTTTTAGAGCTGGTGTACCTGCTAAGAAGGCAGTTGCTTTGGGCGATAATGGTTTTTTCTTATGGCCTGCTGATATCCTTATTTATAACTGGGAAAATGGTCCGTATGCGTATTTCGATGTTACTAGGGTTTCCCCTTTCACATTAGGGGGGTTCGTTCTTTCACACCAGGCCTTGCCATATCTAATGCCGTAACACGTAATCGTAAAAAGTACTTGGGTAAGTGCAGTGCTCAGGGGTGTGGTTTCGGTGCTTTATCTTTCTCCACCCTTAGTGAGCTTGAAGATGGCATATGGTTTGGGTGTTTTGTATTTATCCACCCTTGGTGAGCTTGGGGAGGACATGGCGATTTTTTTGAATAGATTGAGGTACTGCATAGCCAATCATGATTTTTACGATACAATAAGAAATTTTGTTTTCCACAGAATTTGGCTTGTCATTCAGAAAGGTATCGATGCACAGCTGGTTGCGAGGTTACCGACCCACTCATTTGTAATCGAAGAATAATTCAATTTTTATTTTCCAAGGGTCTTTTTACCTCTTTTTTTATTTAACAACTAATATAACTAATTAACACTAATTAAGCTAGGTAAATAAGGAGTTTTTATACTTTTTAATATCCCAGTTTTGTTTCAGTATGTAGCCACTGGAATTTTTTGGGTCTCCCTAAAAATTCCAGGATAAATAACCATATTGGCCATACATAAAATAAAACGATTTATGAGATTAATTGAAAAATAGTTAGATTTATTTTAATTAGGTTAAAACCATATAAATTCAAGAAAAGATTAAGACCCGTTTGGTTAAATAATTAGTATTAGATGACCGCTGCCACGGTAGGACGGTCGACCGAAGAAATCGATGCGAAAGTATCATTTTTCCTGACACGACGGGAAAGTATCATTTTTCCTGACACGGGGTGAAAGTATTATTTTTCTTGAAACGGAAAATTACCCGATGCATAAACCAAAATATGGATGCATAATGTTTTATGCATCCTTTGTGGTGATTTGCATAAAGGCTATGCATTCAATTTTCGAATATTGTGCCTAAAGCGAAAGTATTGTTATAGGGTCTACGACCCATGGATGTGCGGCCCAACTAGATACATAGGGTTTCCCTTTAGATGTATATAAAGGATATTATAGCTATGTAATATGGTTATTACTCTTATCAATAAAAAATTCTCTGCCTCTTTGCCTTTATCTATTATTCTACTACAAAAAGTATCACTTTTCTTGAAACGGAGGGAGTACATCGTTTTATCAGTTACAATAGAAAATAAGCTGATGCATAAACCAAAATATAGCTACATATATGTATCCTGTGTGGTGGTTTGCATAATGGATATACATTTAATTTTTCAAAAATTGTGCCTAAAATGATAAACGCCTTCGAATTTTTCGTAAAAACTTTAAATTTGATTTTGTTGTTTGTGCTCATCGTGTAGAAAAGCATTCCAAACGAGATAAAAAATTGAAAATTCCAAGGAACGAATTTTTAGATATGTTGTTATATTAAAGTTGGGTTGCCAATTATACCCCTAAAAAATAGGATACATAAGGAGTTATAGTAATTGGACTAAAAGGGATGGACAATTTGGAAATTTTCAGGGTACGACAACAAACCATCCAAATCCAATCTTTCTCAAACTGGAAGAAACAATCATGCCTACACTGACACAAAGTCACCATGTATAGAGTCCTCTCTCGCTTCGCACGGTCGGCCTAATAAAAAAATTTGACCATTATTAATAAATATATGGGTTATTGACAGGATTCTTCCCAAAAAAAATTTTAATGTGTATCTTTAAGTTCTTATTATTTATTTTTTTTAGAAAAAGAGGAAATCCTCGTTATATTGATAGGGAAGTATCACTGTTTCCATAATTGGAACTACGATACATCATTACATTTTCGTTCCACTCCTGAATGTTTAGATAAATTAGAATCGCCCAAAGACTGTGGTCAGCCCAGTTATGTTTGATCTTATATTTTTTACAAAATTTAGCTAGTTTTGCAGCCCAAATTACACTCTCCTCACCAGACTGAAATCTGTGACTATAAAATTTATGTCAAATTTTTCCTTGTTTCTAAAGTCTTCACTGATCTTGTATCTCTGTTGGCGAGCTTTTGCATACACTAAGTTGCCCATTGGAAAGCCGCATCCGCTCCAATTTTTTCTAACTCCTCTCTGGTTGTACAGTCAGCATAGAACCCTCTAGCTTCTCTAACTGTACCTGTAAGATCACATAAAGTTAGACCAATTCCAATTTGAGTTGTAGATTCCATCACATCTAAGGCAATGTTTATTGTAAGATTCATTTTTCTCTTTTCCATTTTGGTATTAGTCTGTCCAGTCCAACTTATAAGACTAGTGGTAATCTGCAATGTATCGTCATTTTTTGGGTTGTAATACAAATCATCCATTATACTATGACCAGGCCTATTTATAGTATTATAACTATTAATGAACTTGATTATGTTATTTGTCGTTATTGCACTATTCTGTCTTTCATGTTTGAAAACTACATCGCACCTTATTTTCCAAATGAGCCAAATTGTAGTACTACATAAGACTTGCCAATCGATATCATATTCTCCTCTTTGAGGATTAGCAAAGCAATCAGTTAGCCAATCATCGCACCTGAGAGACGTATTTGCATTCCAAAAAAGGATGGGTAAGAGTTTCGTGGTTCTCATTACATAGTTTACATAAAGTTTCTATATCTGGGATAACGGCTGCCACTCGCATACTATTTGGAAGTATGGAATGGTCTGCCTTCCAGATGAAGATTTTGATAGCAGGAGTAGTCTCCATACTCCAAATCATATTCCATTTTTTATCAGCAGTACCACCTGAGTTTAAGTGGTTATAAAGAGATTTAACTGAAAACATACCTTTCTCATTTAGTGTCCATCTGGGAGTGTCCAACTTGTCCTCCACTGGTATTATAATTTTCTTAATCTTTTCTATTGTTTGTTTATCAAAACACTTGGCCAGTTTCACCAAGTCCCATGTTTTATGGTCAGTTATCAGATCCCTAACTTTCTTAAGGTCTTTATTGACAGTTGCCGGTCTCTGTATAGGAATTTTAGTGTCTAGGATCCATAAGTCATCCCATATATCAACATTTCTACCATTTCCTAATTCCCAGTAACAACATTTTTTGATTTGGTCTATACCATTTAATAAACCTTTCCATATCCAACTATCCTTTCTTTTTGGTTTACTATCTATATGAAGGATATCACAGTTAGGATAATACTTTTATTTTAAGATAGTAGCACACAATGATTTGGGGTTTTGTTTTAGATTCCATCCCATCTTTGCTATCATAGCAAGGTTAAACTTTCTAACATTTTTTATACCTAATCCTCCTTCCTCAAGAGTTTTACATATGGCGTCCCAATTTTTTAAACACACTCCTTTTTTCCCATTTTCATTTAGACCCTTTTCGTTCTTTCCCCACCAATAGTCCCTATGAAGTTTTGTAATCTTATCACAAATTTTGACCGGAATTTTGAAATAATTCATTTGATAGACATATAAAGAAGTGCTGACATTTTTTTATCATAACAGTTTTCCCGGCATTATTAAAATTACCATTCTAGTTTTCATTTTATCCACTAAAGGTTCAAAGCATTCTACCTTTGATCTGTTAGTAAAAAGTTGCGAACCTAGATATTTATCAGTTAAGGGTATTGCTTTTACTCCTAAGATTTCTTTCACTCTTCTTCTTATATTTGTATCCTTCTTAGAACTAAAGAAAACCCCTGACTTATTTAGGTTTATTAGTTGCCCAGAGGCAATACCAAAATCCTTAAACAGTTTAACTAGACTTTCACATGTCTTTTCATTTACTTTACAGAAAAGAAGACAGTCATCGGCGAAAAGTAAGTGGCTTATGGATGGAGCCTTATGAACTAATTTTATGCCTTTGATCAGACCTGTGTTTTCAGCATTCGAAATAGTTCGCGAGAGAGCCTCCATACAAAACAGGAAGAGATAAGGGGAGATTGGATCTCCCTACCTCAACCCCCTAGTAGGTTTAAAGAATTTAGTGGGAGATCCATTTAACAAAACGGCTAAAGTTGTCATGGAGATACACTGATGTATCAAATTACACCATTTACTATTGAATCCCATTTTAGTTATTATTTGCATTAAGAAGTCCCATTCGACCCTGTCAAAAGCTTTCGACATGTCGATTTTTAGACCCATAAATCCTTTCTTAGATTTAGAGTTTTTCATGTTATGAATTATCTCATGCGCCAGAGTGATATTTTCAGATATCTGCCTTCCCGGAATGAAGGCAGATTGATATGGAGAAATAATTTTTTCTAGGAGACCTTTTATTCTCCCCGCCATCAACTTAGAAATAATTTTATAACAGGTATTCTCTAAGGCTATTGGTCTAAACTCCACAGGAGTAATAGGATTCAGATTTTTGGGGATTAAAGAGATGAAAGAAGAATTCATCTCCTTAGATAAATGCCCTGTAATAAAAAAAAGTTTGGACCATATTTGTTAAATCGGTTACGACGATTTCCCACCTGTTGAAAGAAATTCGGAGGAAATCCATCCCAGTCCCGAACTTTTATCGTGTTCCATTGAAAACAGATTTTATTGATTTCAGTTTCTAGCGGAGTGGCACACAACATTTCATTATCCTCATGGTTTACAGAAGTAGGGATTAGATTTACCATGTTCTAGTCGATTTCAGGATTGACAGTGGTAGCAATTTTATGAAAATGTTCGCTTTTACACTCATAAATTTCCTCCTTAGTGTTTAACCAAATATTATTTTCATCTTTAAGAGTTTCTATTTTGTTTCTCCGGAACCTTTGTTTCGCTTTATTATGGAAAAATCTCGTATTTCTATCTCCCAAAGCAATGTTCTAGTCTTTACTCTTATCTTTCCAGAATTTTTATTTTATGGCATACCATTTAGCTAGGTCTCGTCTCAAGTTTGCTAGATCGGAAGTCTTACTTGGATAATTATTCATACTATTCGTCTTATCCATGTCCTTCTTTATATTATTAATATTACTATCAATGTTACCGAAACTAGTTCTATTCCAAAGTTTCAGAATATGTTAACATTAACAAGTTTCTTATTTACTTTGTGAGCTGGGGAACCTTTTATATTTTTGTTCCAACTTTCCTGTATTAAAGGTTTACACTCCTCATGTTTATACCAGTCTCCAAAGTATTTAAATGGAGTAGGTCCATCATTCCAGTGGTTATAAGTATTCAATTTTATAGGGACATGATCAGAAGCAAGGGGTCCTAGGTGAGTTATGTTAGAGTTAGGAAATTTCCTATTCCATTTGTCATTAACTAAGCCTCTGTCCAATCTTTGTTCAATGTTTTGAGGATTCTGCCTATGATTATTCCAAGTATAAGTATAACCCGTGAAACCTAAATCCATGAGACTACAATCATTAATTAACTTATTAAAAATTCCAGCCTCTTTCCTCTTAAAAGGAAATCTACTTTTTTTTTCTTCATCATGAAGAACAATATTCAAATCTCATATGATTATCCATGGTTTATCTATTGTTTCTGCCATTTGGTTTATAATTTTCCAAGAATGAAGTTTCAAAGTTCTATAAAGACTCCCATAGAAACAAGTGAGAGTCCAATTAATATCATTTTTATGATTAGTAACAGAAGCATTTATATGATTGAAAGCATGATCCTCAATTTGTAAGTTTACATTATTTTTCAAATAAGACAGAGGCCTCCAACAGTACCTCTTGGTGAAACTAAAAAGTAAATATGGACATTTACTTGTTTCATAATGTTTTTCATCTCTTTGTTTTGTTGTTTTGTTTCCGAGAGAAATAAGATGTCTTGAATTTCTTTATTTAGCGTATCTAGCATACTGTTTTTGGTCTCTAATTTTCCTAACCCTTGACAATTCCAAGCAATCATGATTATAAACTGCCAAAAATAAGAGATTTCTGGGTAGCTAAAGTTCCTAAATTCTACTAACACTATACTTGTATCAATATTTATCAGATTCAACATGCTATCATTCACTCTTCCACACCACAAATCATGATTCAAGTTCGAATTTAACAACTTTAAAATTAACAGGGATTGATAAATTATACTTACCTGATTTGCAGTTTGTGGTGAATCCTCTCTTGCAAATTCAAGAAAAGATTTTGCTTCGGAATTACTATCCTCCTCTTCATTCAATGTTTCCTCACTTTTGGTTTTCTTCAGATTCAATTCTTCGATTGTTTCCTTTCTCTTTCCCTCCCTCTTTCCCTTAGATTTGGTCAGTAGACTGGTTTGCGCAGTTCCTTGAATCCCTGGTTTTCTCAGCAGTTTTCTTTTTTTTTTTTCCAGTTGTAGCAATTTATACCTGGATCAGACATGAATGCATTAGTGATGGGTAGTGTGCTCTCAATCTGTCATAGATATGAAATCGATTTACTGAAGAGTTTCACGGTTAGATTCAGATTTGATAACCACCGCTTACGGTGGTTACTGGCTAGAAAATGGCTGAAGACGGTGGTTACTGGTGTTTTTTGGGGAGGCGCAAAAATCGCCTAAAATAGGAGAGAGAGAATCAAAGTGTTTTCTTTCTTTTTTTATTTATTTATGGCTCCACCTATTTGCCACCCCCAATTTTCCTATTTGCCACCTCTATTAGAATTTATAAAGTAATTCTACTTTATAATTCTACTTTTTCCTAATTACCACCCGTAAAAGTCAAATCAAATTTGACTATAACCAATTTGCCTTCTTCTCCCCTAACAACGGTTTTCATTAAAAACCCATTACAAGATGTTAACACTAGGTTAGATTTTTGTTTAAATTGGTGCATAATTATGTTGAATCGAAGTGGCAAATGACTAGCACTGTTGATTAATTCTTGGAAGAAGAAACGAACTTAGCCATGGCCACTGCTCCGTTAATTTTGTTTTAAATTAGTACCAATCAATCTGAAAGAATACAAACAAAGGTATTTTACTATCACCACAGCAGTAAACAATCTTCACCCCTGCTTCCCGCTTCGGCGGTCTTTTGATACACAAAGCAACGAACTTGACATGGTCGGACCACCAAAAATAAAAAATCTTTTTTATTCAACACAAAATTGGTCAAAAAGATCAAACAGAAAATTCCTGGGTGGAATAGATTCTTAGCTTTAGATACTGTTTATATAGCCAAAAAATAGAAAAATACTGTTCATTTAGCCAAAATGGATATTTGACCTTAACCTGAAGAGACAAATATGTCCCTATCTTCTACAAATCTTTATTGCGTTGGGTTAGTAAAGGTTGGAAAAAAAAAACAGAGCACTCTGCAATCTCAGAAAAAAAAACAGAATACTCTGTTTCAGGGTAATTAAAAAAAAAATTCTACACAACAGATCCTACTCAGAGCTTTATCATTTTACACAACAACTACCACAACACAACCTACTCAGAGCTTCTACGTACGCATAATTACAACCATTTCAGTTGACAATCGAGTCCAAATGATGTCATCACCAGTCCACCTACTTCCACGATAACCATTTGCTTCATGAATAACAACAACACCAACTTCTAATTGAACTCGATCTCTGCAAAAAAAAAATATAAAGTTACATATATAAAACAGAGTAATCTCAACAAAAACAGAGTAATCTTAGCAATATAAAACAGAGTAACATAAAACAGGGCAATCTCATAGAACATAGTAATCATGAAGCAATGGTTATCGTAAAACAGAGTAGTCTCATAAAGCGTAATTGGTACATGCGGGTTAGAGCTGAAGTGCAAGATTTGGAGTTTGGCTTGCGAGAGATGTTGTAATGTGCAGCTTTCCGATTGGTGATGTGACGTTGTTGCCGCCGTAATGAGATGTTGTTCGCTTGATTGCGGTCCGAAATGGTGGAGCTCTATATTGCGGTTCGATTTGCAGGCATGGATAAGCGCAGGATTGAATGAAATGGCCTGGGTTGTGCTGAACCTTGCAACGACTATCGGGATGTATGTTTAGGAATTGAAACAACCGGAGAGTGGTAAGGCAAGTTGGTGTGCGGTGAGTTTGAGTTGCGATTCTTTGTAATGGGAACTGATGCCATGAGTTCAATGTCTTTGAAGAGATTGTGCTACTAGTTGATGCTGGGAAGTTAGAATGAGGCTCAAATGAGGTGCTGGTGGATGTATGAGCATAGAATGAGATGCAGTTGAGATGGAGATGAAATAGCAGGCATAGGCATGCAAGTGCAGGTTGAGCTGAAACGGAATATAATGGAGCAACAGAGAATGAAGTATGAGCTGCGTAGAAGTCTGTTGGCCTGATATTTTCAAATGGGTACAGGTTGATGGGATCGCAGGTGGATTCCGCAAGATAATAAGGATAACAGTAGTTCAAAACCATAAAACAAAAACAAGTTGTAGATAATAAGGATAACAGTAGTTCAAAAATGACAGTAAGTAGCCATATATCTCAAAAAACAAACAACCCAGCAAACAAGAACCCCAGTAATGGATAAAAGGGCCAGTTTACCATTACATGAGCTCAAACACTCAACAGATAGTGCTCCATAACAACAATGAGCAATATAAACATACATAAACAAGTTTGAACATGATGAAACCAGCTCAACCCAATCTAAAACAGGATGAAATCATTTTCATCCTGGTTTCAACATGGGGGAAACCTAACTCAACCCAATCTAAAACTGGATGAAACCAGTTTCATCTAAGATTAAACATGGATGAAACCAAATTCAATCCACTGTTGAATTAGATGAAACTGGTTTCATCCAAGTTCAAACATGGATGAAAACAAAATTCTATTCAATCTAAGAAAGGATGAAATTGGTTTCCTCCTATTTTAAGCTTGTACGGAAACAAATTTCAATTTAACTCAATTTAAAACGGGATGAAACCAGTTTCATCCTAGTGTGAATGTGGATGGAACCAAATTCAGTTTCATCCGAATCATTAGAATGAAACCCAGTTTAGTCTTTACAATGAGTGATACCTAATTCAAAAATCATAGATTCATCCTACCTATAGAAGAAACCGGTTTCATCCTAGTTTAAAATGGGTGAAAGCAAATTCAACCCAATTTAGTATAGGATGAAAACCAGTTGCATGGTAGTTTAAAATGGATGAAACCAAATTCAACCCAATTTAGTATAGGATGAAACCCATTTTTGCCATGTATGTCTAGCACAAGATAAAACCAGTTTCATCTAATTAAGATGAACAAATTTGAAATCAAAACACAATTAAGGTCAAGAAACTTACCAATTTGAGCATAGTCTTCATCCTTACCAATTGGAAAAAAATGAGTTCTCTGCAATCTCAACAAAAAAGAGTAACACCCTAATTTGGGAAATTGCAGAGTACCAATTTCTTATCTTCTGAAATCGAATTAACATAAAACCCTAATTTGAGAAATTTAATCAAATTACGAAAACCCATTTTGATGGTGGTGTTGCTGGTATCTATGATGGTGTTGTTGGATAAAGTTGATGATGTCGATGGTGGTGTTGGTGATTTGTGGAGGATATGGATATGGTAGAGGTGCATGATGATGTTACTGGTTTTGATATTGGAGACGGTGTAGAAAAAAGACGAAGACGATGATACTTGTTTGTTTGGTAACAGAGCTGATGGAAAACGAGAAAGATGAGGTGCAGAAGTGATAGAAAACGAGAGCTTTCTCTAGCTTTTTTTTAGATCTGTTTATGTTTCAGGAGACGGAGAAGACGAGAAGAAGATATCCCTTTGACGGTTTCAAAAGGGTAGTAACGTAAACTCCTCATTTTAAAGATTCCTCTATCCATTTGACCCAGGCTTAATTCTAACTGTCCATTTGGCCCAGAAAATGTGCACTTTTCGCTATATAGCCCATTTTCTGTATTCAAATCGTTCATAGATCATTATAGATGCTAATAATCGTAAAGTGATCATCCATGACTAGGAAATCTGATTTTAGTTTTTAAAAATGCTATTCAAAATCAAGTCGATCCAAAGTGGACGACTGGTTCTTTATCACGAGAACAAACAAAATCGAATTATGCTTCAAAATAAAAATAAAAATGGAATTTAATCATGATTTTGTATATGCAATTGCACATTCAAATATTTTAATTAGGTTTAATTTCACCTTATTTTGGATTTTGGATTTGGTTGAAAAATCCAAAATATGCCGGCGATGAGTGAAGTGGTGTTTGGAAGAGTAGGTGCGATTTAGGGTTTTTGAAAAAAAATAGTTATTGGGGTTCGTTTTATTGTTGGTTGTAAATATAGAGTCAAGACGTGGTAATTAGGATATTTGAAAAATTAAATGGGTGGCAAATAGGATAAGTAAGGGTGGTAATTAATGAGGGTGGCAAACAGGAAAAATGTGGGTAGCAAATAGGTGGAACCATTATTTATTGAAGCATATTCATGCTTAGTTTTCTTTCTAGACTTTCATATACGCGTGACACTAGAAACTAAGCAGAATTTGTATGTACATTCTCTGCTTTTATCTATTTTATGTGTATGAGAGACTAATGATTTAAAAGGAAATTTTTTTTTGATGCAAATCTTAATTTCACAATTTTCTTATATACCACATTTTATGATGTTTTCATTTACAAAACATATGGGGATTGAGTTGTTTGAGAAAACTGAATTCGTCTGGGGTAATAACTATTGGTTGGCCATCAGTTCGCTCTGTCTCAGTTAAAGCTAACCGATGGTGTGTTCCTAGCACTATGGATGCATCTGTCAAATCCTTTACTTAACTTGGCTCACTAAAATGAAACTCTGTTTTGAGCTCTCCCTATGTTGGGCTACAATTTTTTAATTTTTTATATACCTATCCGTAGAATAACATTATGACAATAATAGTAGTAAATCTTATTACCTACCCACCGTATCTACCTATCCGTTTATGCAATAAAAAATGACCACACGGAGACTCCAACTGGGGAGAAAAGTTAAATCATATGATCAAGGTATTGAAAGCATAAAGCCGAACGTGACTCGTTTTTCATTTTTAAGAAGCGACGTGTATGTTGAAGCGTGAAACGTCGGCTCATGATTGCTATTGAATAGGATATTTGATATAAAAAGTCTTCAATGTAGTTCAGTGGCGGAAGCGGGAGGTGGCTTACCGAGGAAACTTTCATTTTAAACCTAAAGTAGCTTAACATAGCTCTTCCCGAGAGAAACGGGGATAGTATTATTTTTTACTGATAAACTAGATCGGGGAAACTTTCAAAGTAAACGCTTGACAAGTAGGTCTCGTTCATTGCATACGTAGGCGCATGACGTCTACGTTGCAGGCCACATGGAAAGCAACATACGTTAGGTGAACAAAATGTTGGAGAAAATGAGTCTTTTTAATATGTTTTAACTTTTTGGTCTTGGTTAGAATTGATCTAATGACCTAAAGGTCTAAGGATGCTTACTCATTTTCTATGAGTGAATGAAATACAAATATGCGTGGGCATGAAACACTTGTCATGCCTAATGCATGTATGCACAAGCATAAGTGAACCAAGATTAAAATTAAAACAAGTTTTAATTCCAAACGGATTAAATGTAAAACAAATTTTAAATTTCTAAAGGGATTATTTAAAGAAGTTTTAATTCCTAAATGGAATAACTAAAAACAAGATTTTAAGTCCTACCGTTTTTGTTAAAATTAAAACAAGGTTTTAATTCCTTAAATGTTTTTATATTCAATGGGGGAAGTTACCAAATACAATTTATGTCAAATTCTTTTTCACTGCCTATAAAAGAAAAAGAATTTCTTCATTTCAATGTTGATGTGATTTTATGTTGTTGTAGAAAGTGGTAGTAAAGTTCGTTCAACTCGGGCTTGTAAAGGTTTGATTTAAGAAAATATGTACACAAGTTTGTCACAAAAATCGAGAGATTACTGAGACTCAGGATTCCACCATAACTCATTCATGCGATTCTTATATTTATTCCAAACAATTATAGCTCAAATAATATTGACTCTAATTCTTTGCCAAGGTAGATTCTTAAAAGATTGACTGTAAATCACTAGCATGACGCATCAAAAGCACTTAGACCAAGCATACATCATCATACGACATCACAATCAATTAATAAAAAATCAGAAAAACGATTGATAATAGTGCAAGTAGTCATAAAAGAATTAAATATAATTACCACATGCATGAAAATTAGCTTCCTCCGTTGTCCCAGTGTTGGGGTTTAGCTCCTCATCTTATTCACGTGCTCAAAATAATTGTTCATAGCTCAAATAGGTGAAAAACAAGAGAAAACTAATAAATCGTGGCGTCATAACGCTAAAGAGGTGTTCTGAGAATAAAGACTCCGCCTTTAAACACTAATAAATAAGACTGTTATAGAGGAAATAATATCGCCCTTAAACGATACTTCATTCTGTCATAAAAGAGATTTGCCACAGTCCTCTGCGACAGACTTTGGAGGTATGTTCTTCGTCTTCTTCTTCTTCTCCACCTGCTGCTGCTGCAACTCTGCAAATTGTTTTTTTTTTGCCTCTGCAGCCTCCCTTAGGTCCCCCAAACTCTCGACACCTCTTGTGTGACCTCCCAAAACTCCTTTTATATCAACAACCACCCCTAAGATTCGAGTAAATCTCGTTTTTTTCTTCTCTCCCAAGTCTCGGACTTTATTTCTTTTCTATTCTTCACGCGGCTCTGATTGATTCTCAGTTGTTCAAAATTCTCCAAAGATAGATGCGAACCAAATCAGAGAAGATATTATCTCCAATTTCCGACAGAATCTCCCAAATATACAAGTAACTCCCGTAAACTTCGTTTCTTCCCTGTTTTATCAAATCGGTAAATTTATCCCTGTTTTTCCGAATCCAAGAGAGTTACCAAACCTTCTTTGAGGTCTAGTGTTAATACAAGTCCATATCCGGGTCCAAATCCAAGAAAATATCGACCCAAAATCTTTCCAAAGTAACACCCGGTGGCTGTATGGTTTACGCAGGTGAAGTTATATTTTCCCTTGAAATTTCAAATGGGAAAAGATGAAGTGCCCCTATCCAACTCCGAGGGTGCCGTTAACACTTGGGGTGTCCCGGGTGTAAATAGCAGTTGGGCTACCCCTTAGCAAATGAGGTGCCCCTTATCCAAATCTTGGGTCCATTTAGCACTTTTCTCCGGCGAGCGCAAATACACTTTTCGAGCCAATTTCGCCGCAAAAGCTTATTTTCCCCAAAACACCTACAAAGACATAAAAAGACATAATAAATACGAAATCGAGCACTAACAATAGGTACAATTGAGATTAAATCAGACACAAAAATGTGTCTATCAAATGTGTACCAGAGAAAGCTATTATCCATAGCTATTTTCCCCTCTTGTCGCTTTGTTGTGCGCTTGTGCGTTTATTTCTCCTCCTAATCCTTGTTTTTGAGTTCGTAAGTGGGCAAGTGCTATAGTGCTTATAGTACTTGTAACGGCGCTTTATTCTCGATACGACTTCACCACGAGGTATAAGCATCACTCATTTTGAGGCGTACCGGTGAACTATCGTGTTAAGGACAACTTGATGATCAAGTGACTCGTCCTCAGTGTGCAATTAAATATTTGAGTGTTTTATTTCATTTTCGTAAATTTAATTTTAACATCATTTTTCAAAAGATTTCATTGTTGCAATTCCAACAATCTTAACACGATAGACTTTTTCAGAACAATTGAAAATGATGTTGATAGACCGTAAAATCTAGAGGAAGGACTTTTTAAGATATGTTTCTCAGGTTAACATAATCTAGATGAATTTGTACCTAAAATAATTGGATGATTCGGTTAGGCTGAATTATATGGATATAAATCGTATATTGAATTGTTTGGAGGATGCATTGTAACCATACAATGCAAGAAGAACTTTACTACTTATGATTTGTGGGTTGCTAGTCAGAGTTTCAGCGTTTAGGTGATGGATAAATTACCATCTTCCTAGTCAAAGTACAGATGGAGATTGTAACATGAAACTGGTGAGGTCAGTATGGTTGAATCGAGTAAGATCTATGATTCAAGTGGAAGGATTTTTTTTTGGACCGAGGCCAAAGAGGTGTTGTCTGCAAGTGACATGGCTAATAAGGCGCATGTGGCTAAATATTTTTTTTCGAAAGCTGACAATGGTGAGAATATCAAACTCAACTCTGAGTCAGGTCCTCACAAGAAAGGTATTTTTCCTAAACCTGAATATACCAATACTTTAATTAAGGATGATTGTTATGTTTGTAAAATTTCTGGCCTTCTGGCATTAAATTCCAAAGAACATAAAAACCTTAAAGTTTATGCTAATTTAGTTGAAACAAACTAGGACGAGTTTTATGCAATGGTGTCGGAAGTTATTTTAATAACCAATGTGAGAGACCAGCGGGTGGACTTTGGAGCCACCTAGCATGTATGTAGAAACAGAAACATGTTCACCTCCTATTAGAGGATAGGGGATGTCGGGAAACTCTATATGGGTAGCTTATATGAAAGGGAAAGGTCGAGCAGAAGCTCATGCATATCAGTAAAAGCCTCTCACGTTGAATGAAGTTCTTCATGTTCCGGACCTATGCAAGAATCTTGTATCTTATTCTGTTTTAGATGGTAAAATATTTAATTAAGATAGTAATTAGATCTGTAAAACTCGTTGTAACTAAGGGCAGTAATTCTAGGCAAAAGTTATAAGACTTAGGGTCTTTACAAGCTTAACGGAACATCCGATAAAGTGAACATATTTGATTCTTGTGCTTTGTGTGTCATTGAATGTGTCGCATGGTAGACTTAGAACTGTAAACTTATAATTCAATGCATAAAATTGCTACCGTAGGCTGGATACCCAAATTTAGTTTGGAAAAAGAACACAAATGTGAAATATGCGTAGAATCAAAGTATGCTAGAAAACCTTTTAGCAAAAATATTCATAGAAATTCTAAACCCTTAGAATTAATTCACTCAGACCTAGTTGACATGAAATCGTTTTAAACTAGAGGTTGTAAGAAATGGTTTGTTGCTTTTATAGACGAATTTGTTTTAGGTATTGTCATATATATTTGCTTAGAGGTAAGGATGATGCCTTAGAAGCCTTTAAGATGTATAAACTAGAAGTTGAAAACCAATTGAATGCTACCATTAAAACAGTAAGGTCTGACCGTGGTGATGAGTACAAAGTTTCGATAGAAAATTTTTGTGTAGAATATGGCATAATACACGAGGTTACCCCTCCTTATTTACCTCAGTCTAATGGTCTAGCTGAACGTAAGAACCGTACCCTTAAGTAGATGATGAATGCTATGTTAATTAGTTCAGGATTACCTTCGAACTTGTGGGGGGAAGCTTTTCTCTCAGCTTTCTATATCCTGAATAGAGTACCCTTTAAAGGATCAGATAAAACTCCATATGAATTGTGGAAAGGTAGACAACCTTCTTTTGCATACTTCAAAGTGTGGGGGTGTTTGGCTAAGGTTCGGATCCCTAAACCTAAAACAACCACGATAGGACCCAAAACTGTTGACTGTGTCTTCGTAGGCTATCCTGAGCATACTCCTGCATGTAGATTTATGGTTGTGAGTTCTGAAATTTCTGAAATTGGTGTGAATACTATTATGGAGTCTAGGGATGCTGTGTTTTTTGAAAATGTTTTCCTTTAAAAACGGACTCTCGTAAGAGAGGTGTTAATCCCCTAAATGTCCCTTCAACTAGTTATACTTTCCCTTCAGAGCAAGACGAAGTATAAAATGAGCCTAGGAGAAGTTAAAGGGCTAGAACCAAAACCTCATTTGGAGATGACTTCGTAACACTAGTCGAGACTGATCCTCAGACTCTTAGAGAAGCCATGACTTCTTCTGAAGCTCCATGGTGGAAAGAGTCTACTATTAGTGAAATGGAATCCATCAAAGAAAATGATACATGGGAGCTGGTAGATTTACCTCCAGGGTGTAAAGCCATAGGATGTAAATGGGTCTTCTAGAGGAAACGTAACATAGATGGAACTGTTGAAAAATACAAGGCTAGGTTAGTAGCTAAAGGCTATAAACAAAAGGAAGGTATAGATTTCTTTGATACTTGCTCACCGGTTACGATAATTACTTCCATTAGGATGTTAATTGTAATAACTGCATTTCATAACCTAGAGATACATCAAATGGATGTAAAGACAGCTTTTCTAAATGGTGACCTAGATGAAGAAATTTTCATGGAACAACCTGAGGGCTTTGTAGTGAAAGGTTGTGAAAACAAAGTTTGTAAACTGAAAAAATCTTTGTATGGATTGAAACAAGCAATGGCATGACATTTTGATCATGTAATGTTTTCTAGTGGTTTTAAAATCATTGAATCTGACAAGTGTGTCTATACTAAACTTGTGAATGTTGCCTGTGTAATTGTATGCTTGTATATTGATGATATGCTTATACTTGGTACAAACATGGATGTAATTAATTACACTAAGAGCATGCTAAATGAGAACTTTGACATGAAAGACTTAGGCCCCGCCGATGTAATCTTAGGGATGAAAATGAGAAAAAAAAATTCTAAAGGTAATAGTCTTAGTCATTCTCATTATGTTGCATTTGTGCTTAAGAGATACAATCAGTCTGATTGTAAGCCTGCTTGTACTCCATACGATTATTCTTGTTGACTCGAGAAAAATAAAGGAAGTGGAGTATCTTAACTTGAATACTAAAGAGTTATAGGATATCTGATGAATTTAATGAACTGTAAGAGTCCAAACATTGCCTAAATTGTGAGTAAGTTAAGTAGATATACTTGTATTCCAGAGCAAGAGCATTGTGATGCACTTAGTAGAGTATTATGGTACCTAAAATACTCTATTACCTTTTGTTTGATTTATGAAAGGTATCTTGCTGTCCTTGAGGGACTTTTTGATGCTAATTGGATAGTTGACTCGAGAGGAGTCCAAGTCTACGAGTGGATATGTTTTCACTCTAGCATGAGGGTTTGTTTTGGAAGATTTCCAAACAGAGACATATATTGCTCAATTCTTTATGGAATCGAGTGTATTGCGTTAGATAAAAGCACGAGAGGGGCCGAGTGGCTAAGATGCTTTTTAGAAGATATTCCTCTACTGCATAGGTCCAATGCGGCCTATATCTATACATTTTGTTAGCCAAGCTATAATAGCTAAAGCTAAAAATAACTAATCCCAATCGGCGTTATTTCCATTGATTGGATAAAGTCCAAGGAGAATATCGCACAACCTTTGACGAAAGGTTTGTCCAAAGAGATAGTTAATAATGCATCGAGGGGGATGGGGCTTAGGCTCATTAAATAAACTTGCCATGAAGGATACTCAACCTTGCTGACTGGAGATCCCAAGATCAAGGTTTTGAATGAGACAACTAATTTGTGGCGGGTCAAGGTAAACACTATCTGAGAATTTCATTCTCTGCCCCTTCCCTATGGTGTAGACGTGATAGTGTGATTGCATGTGAAGGATGACTTTTAACTAAGTCTTAATGAGTTTTATAGTTTCAATTTAAGATTGAAGTGGGGTGTAGCAGTAAACACTCTTGATGGAATTCACATATCTGAATGAGGAAGTGGGATGCTTCCTATGAGAATGGAGCTGATTCTCTAGAGCATTCTGAGAAACAGGATATGTCCAGGGCCAAAATGGATACAACAACACGAACTTGACAGCACCTAGAGAGATATCACGCGTGGCTATTATCGCGAATTACACCAAACGATGGCGTTCAAGACATCGCGTTCCTTTGTCCATCAAGTAGTTCCTAGTAATTTCTCACTAAGCAAAGTTTCAAGACCTCATGGACACCTCTTGCCTATAGTGGTATTTCTCGCTTTCCGATTTCTGATTTTTTATCGATATTCATTCATGTGGGGGATTGTTGGAGAAAATGAGTCTTTTTAATATGTTTTAATTTTTTGGTCTTGGTTAGAATTGATCTAATGACCTAAAAGTCTAAGGATGCTTACTCATTTTCTATGAGTGAATGAAATACAAATATGGGTGGGCATAAAACAATTGCCATGCCTAATGCATGTATGCACATGCATAAGTGAACCAAGATTAAAATTAAAACAAGTTTTAATTCCAAACGGATTAAATGCAAAACAAATTTTAAATTTCTAAAGGGATTATTTAAAGAAGTTTTAATTCCTAAATGGAATAACTAAAAACAAGATTTTAAGTCCTACCGTTTTTGTTAAAATTAAAACAAGGATTTAATTCCTTAAATATTTTTATACTCAATGGGGGAAGTTACCAAATACAATTTATGTCAAATTCATTTTCACTGCCTATAAAAGAAAAAAGAATTTCTTCATTTCAATGTGTACCAGAGAAAGCTATTATCCATAGCTATTTTCCCCTCTTGTCGCTTTGTTGTGCGCTTGTGCGTTTATTTCTCCTCCTAATCCTTGTTGTTGAGTCCGTAAGTGGGCAAGTGCTATAGTGTTTATAGTACTTGTAACGGCAGTTTTATCCTGGATACGACTTCACCACAGGGTATAAGCATCACTCATTTTTGAGGCGTACCGGTGAACTATCGTGTTAAGAACAACTTATGATCAAGTGACTCTGTCCTCAATGTGCAATTAAATATTTGACTGTTTTATTTCATTTTCAGAAATTTAACATCATTTTTCAGTATTTCATTGTTGCAGTTCCAACACAAAATAATAATTCATTTTTTGTTTGTTTGTGTACCTCTGCTAGATGCTGCTTCAGGCTTCTTCTTAACCTAGCATATATAATCGTCTCTTTCGTTAGACTGATATAAGTCCAGTTTATTCTTCCATAATACAAAGGTGATGCCACATGGAAACGAACAAACATTAACAGCCAAGGTCTCACAAAGATATTTGAAATTGGTTCAATAAAATGCGGTAATCACCAGCAAGCAAGGTTGGTGGTGCACAATGGACAATTGGACATGGACTGTTTTTAATTCATAAGACTATTTAGACCATCAACAGAGCCACGTAGGGACCATTGGAGAATGCCCCACTAGTTTACAATATATATTGCACCTTAACAATTGAAAATTTTCTAAATTATTCCCCTTTTATTGCATTCACGTACACATCCACAATGATTTTCCAAAGATAGTTTGTTTTTTTTTTTTTTAGATGAAAATGCACCAGCAAGCAAGGTTGGTGGTGCACAATGGACAATTGGACATGGACTGTTTTTAATTCATAAGACTATTTAGACCATCAACAGAGCCACGTAGGGACCATTGGAGAATGCCCCACTAGTTTACAATATATATTGCACCTTAACAATTGAAAATTTTCTAAATTATTCCCCTTTTATTGCATTCACGTACACATCCACAATGATTTTCCAAAGATAGTTTGTTTTTTTTTTTTTTAAGATAAAAATGCAAGTCTTATTAATCAAATAACAGAGTACAAGAGATTTATAATCTCATTTTTGACAAAAATATTGAAAATAACACAAGATTTTAAAACTCTTTGCTGAATATTGGAAGACATGTGCATAAGATGCTTTATCCGAGCTTCTTTTGCAATGTAATCCGCTGCATAGTTATATTTCCTGTTTATATACTTTACCTGGGCCTGTGGAAGATTTTCCAGTATTGACATAGTTTCCTGAATGGTATTATCCGCGTTCCAAGGAAAATCTTTGCAAGTCTTGTTGATCGTTTCCGCCAGTGTTTTGCAATCCGTTGCTATCGAGACACTGGATAATATATTTTCACTTAACCATGAGGAGGCTTTTAACAAGGCTTTTGATTCTGCATGAAAAGATGAGGAGGATCACTCCGATCCCGCTGCAATATGCACGAAAAATTCGTTATCCACTGAGTAAAGTAGAAAGGCTTATCCCATCGTTGAATCTTCTTTTTTAAAAGCCGCGTACCACAAAGCTGCGCAAAGCCTAATACAAAAACATAAATGAAAAGGCTCGAGGAGAAACACAACAGAAACATCAAGACAGGGTAACATACCACATTACCACCCCCTGATACAGCCTAGACTTAGAATTGTGCAAATGCACATTAACAAACAAGGAAAATACAAACAGTAAATTAACCATTACAAACTTTTGTGACCGCTTTTACAGACATTGAGCACCTTTGACATGAGCTTTTTGCTAGACAATATTAAGAGCGACGAAAACAAACAAACTAAGATACAGTAAAACAGGATTTGACATTGGTTGATGCATAACCAATATCTTCAACGCCGTTGTTACACTTACATGATTCTACGGTATTAATACCTTTACCCACATTATATATTGCACTTGTGTTATTTATACGGCATCGTCCAAAAAATGAACAAGCAATACTAAATTCAAGATTAAGAGTCTATTTAACCTTTAAAGGTGGGGTATCTGCAAACTTCCATGAGTCACTAGTCATGGTGTCATAGTTTCTGCCGCCCGCCACTTCATCAATAGGAACTGCATCCGAAATCTCTTTCACGTCCTCTTTGGTAAGCTTCACCTTTCAAAATTGAAAGTTGTTATGTTCGTGAAACAAAGCGTGCCCAGGTTGGCCGTGCTGCAAATAATCTTGTTGGAGGGGTTTCTAATGTAAGGTCTCTGACAATCTCTGGGGAAACTCTTGAGGCTCTCTCTTTTGCACATGATGATCTTCTTACATTCCAAAATCTAATCCATTTGAGGGTGACTTCAGAGTTTCAAGCTTTTGCGGACAAAGTACTACTCAAATTCTTCCAGAGTGCACCTAATTTGGAGTCTCTTGTTTTTGACAAGCGGTTATTTATGTGGCAATCTGACATGGGAAATATCTTTTGGATGCAAGGCATGGCATCTGAGTGTCCATTTACACGGCTCAATGCAGTCCATTTCAAGGAAATCTCATGGAATCTCAGAGAAGTGGATTTGATAAAACTAATATTGAAAAATGCAGAAAATTTAGAAGAGATGACTTTTAAGGATTTCACACCACCGGCGTTATCATCCATAAGTGGGATAATTAAAGACAAAGAAGAAAGTGGAATGATCTATGGAGCCTCAGCAATTTACGTTGATTACTAAGAAAACACCTCTCTTTTTTTCTTTTTTCCTGTTCTGTATTTATCTCTTTGATTAGACTTATAAACATATGTCCTAAAGGCTAACACTTATATTCATGCTCAAGAAATTTATGTGTTCGCTGCGAAAGAGAGTACTGCTAGTTAGTGCAAAACTTATCCTGAGAACGCAGAAAATACCGTCTGCAGATATGAGAGAATTTCATATTTGATGTTTTAAGGGCACTATTTTGAGTCTTTTCTCTCTAGTGTTCTCTGGAAACGAAGATATCAATTATTTAGATGATTAAAAGATTATAACATGAATATAGATGCATGAGTCTTTTAGCACACGGTGGAGCACTCAAAACCTGCTGAGTTCACTGTAAGCTTCGGAATGAGTATAAGCTCTGGTTGCAATGGAGGTGAACACCTTGCTTTCAGAAATATGAATTTGTTTTTTCTCTGAGATGCCCACCAATTACAGCAGTATTGTTAGATAATCTTGTTCCAAAATTTTCAGCTTCCCCCTGAACACCCACGTTCATGTGAAAATCCCTGTGATAGTGCAGTTATTATAACTAAAGTAACCAAAAAACACAAACAAATGACTTCGGACGGAAGGTAGCGTCGATTGTTTCGTCCACTAAACCAAAATGGCGACCCTACAAATTTCACCAAGGGGTTCTCAAACATATACTTTTATTTTTGTGGCTAATTTTATATGCCTTGTGTTTTCAAGTAATGTAAAAAAACACTTGGACATTATTCAAGAAGTTACATGCAACCAAAGATAGCAATATGGAGCAAAGATAGCAACAGGGAGTAAGTCATATGCACCTTAGACATTGGTTCGACATAACACTAAAGATAGCACCGAGTAAGTATAACTATCCCAGAAACTGGGGACGGCGAAACTTCAGAGCATTGTAGTTCTGGGTCAATCTGCATCGCTTCAATACCTCTACAACTTTGAAATTTTCGAATTCCCAGTAGCAAATATTGGTTTCCCAATTTGTTTGTATGAAACCCCACAATCAGCGTAACTATAAGATATTTTCCTCCCTCTTACACAAAAATCTGCCTGTGCTGGATAACAATGACTTCCTAAGATTCATAACACACACGCAATTACGAATTTAGGGTTTAAGACGAATAATTTCTTCTTCTTGTATACCCAAATCGTTTTACCAATTAAGTAAGCTCAACGGTTTGACCAAGTTCATGCTCATACAAAGGTTTTTTTAGGTAGGTGGCATAGAAAAGTGAACTGTTGAGTAATAAAGTAAACATTATTTACCTTGCGCAAGCTATAAATCTGCACTTAAGTCTCTCATCTGGGCTGCGCAAGTTCTCAGATATTCTGATAACAATCTAACCCACCATATATAGCCTGAAATTCACCACCAAATTATTTCAGGAGAAAACAAACACGATTTTCCCTCAAGTAAAAGTAGATTTGCTGATGAACATAAGTTGCAAAAAGTAGCGAGTTGACAGGAAATCTAATTTACAGCTAACCTGGAGAAGTTGCATTTAGTTGTTCATGTAGCTCATTTTCAAAACAAAGATGCAGCACTCCACAGTCCACATATAATAATGACTTAGCTATACAGACCAATGACAGCAAATGGTGTGACAGGAATTAGTGGAGATAATAAAATCACAAGATTCATAAGTTAAATGTATCTTCTAGCTACCATTGCTATGAATACAAAAAGGAATATGTGTCTGAAATTATAGCTATCAAATACGAAAGATCTACCCATCCATCTGTAAGCATATCAGATGGAATCACCCCATGGTTGCTATAGTTACCAATTCCACACATTCAATTCTAGCTTCAAAGACCAATAAAATGTCTCAAAGGAGGATTCCTCTTCCACGATCAATTTCAAGTCATAGTTTTGTCAGCACAGTTCAAGGGCACTATAATCTAATCTACATTCCAAACCAATTTCGACAAATTTATGATATTTTCTAAATTCTTATTCCCGGAGATTGATGACCAGTAAACCCTGACATTGCCAGGAATTGAAAACTAGAAGTGTTTTTTATAGGTTTTGTTCATCTGAGGAGTGTTTTTTACAACTAATTGAAAACAATGAAGATCAAAAGTATCAGCTTCAGCCTTAAATCCATACACATGCTATTCTCAAACTATCATTTGTATCCATTCTTCCTGCTTATCCATAATCCTGAATATTGGATCAGGATATGTATAGAGATATTTTACCTTGTAGAAAATGAGACCTCCAGATTTGTGAACAACGAAAAGACAGTGTATATTGCAGCAGCCATTTGATTGTATGCAGAAGATTCAAAGTATTTGATTCAGAAATTGGGGATTTTCGTAATAAACTTCTTCTCTTGGGAACCACCTGAGCAGCAAGCAATCTTTGAAACTGTTATAAGGTGGTGGAAACTTTGGAGTTTAAAATCCCTGGGCCTGGGCTTACAAAATTAACTTTTATGTTTCCTAATTCAGAGTTTTTGGGCCTTTGGGGTCGGTGATCTGTACGTATAAATAACGATCTGGAGTGGAGAACTGGAGATGCACAATATTTTTTTTTAAGAGAGTTTTAGATATTCAGATCTGAGAAAACTCCTTACAACTATCGTGCAGGTGAGCAGGTCATCCGAAAAATTGTGGAAACCGAGACGCCACAAGGGATGAAGGGCGATGCATGTCCAGAAGATAGGATTAGCGAATTAGCTGACACAATTATTCATCATATTCTCTCATTCCTTGAAACGGAAACCATTGTCTCCACTAGCAGATTATCAAAAAGATGGAGGTACGTTTGGACTACAATGCCCAGTTTTGATCTTATACTACTACAATATAAATACCAAGAGGCAGATACCGAGACAGTTCAAAACTTTATAGACCGGCTATTGTTATTTCGCCAACCTTCCTTGAAGATTATAAAATTTGCACTGACATCAGATCATGTTTTTGATGCGTCTAAAGTTCATGAATGGATTTCGAAGATAGTTAGCTGTAACATTGAAGAACTCAGCCTCGACTTATGTCTTTATAATGATCGCATTCCCTTTCCACGTCGTCTTTTTAATTGTGAATCACTTGCCGAGCTGAGATTACATATAAATATGAGCCTTTGGATTCCTGGATCTATCTCCTTGCCGAAGCTCAAGCTTCTCCAGTTATCTGATATATATTTTCAAATAAGTTATTAGTTGAACAGCTTATTCTCAACTCCCGCTCCTTGAGAAGTTGATTTTAAGCAAATGCTCATGGTCAAATTGGAATAGGACTACTCTAAATATTTCATCTCCTGCATTGAAATGCTTGCTCATCGATGATTTGGCAAATTGTATTGGTATACGCAATGGAACTCTTAAGATTCATGCACCAAATTTGATGCACTTGAGTTACACCGGTAGTATTGCTACGGATTATACTGTGTCTAGCTTTTCTTCACTAGAGGATGCGGACATTTGTTTCAAAATGGAATGTTGTTACCTGGACACACAGGGTGCCAAAATAGGCCATGCTGCAGGTAAGCTTGTTGGAGGGTTATCTAATGTCAGGTCTCTGACAGTATCTGGGGAAACTATTGAGGCTCTCTCTATTGCATATGATGATCTTCCTACATTCCAAAATCTAATCCATTTAAGGGTGACTTCAGAGTTTGGAACTTTTGCCGACAAAGTACTACTCAAGTTCTTCCAGAGTGCACCTAATTTGGAGTCTCTTGTATTTGACAAGCCGTTAAGTATGTACCAATTTGACAGGGGAAATACATTTTGTATGCAAGGCGAGTGTCCATTGCCACGGCTCAAATCAGTCCATTTCAAGGAGATATTAGCATGGTCTCCCAGAGAAATGGATTTGATCAAACTAATTTTGAAGAATGCAGAAGATTTAGAACAAATGACTTTTGAGGATATCACTCCACCGACGTTATCATCCATAAGTAGTCTAATTAAAGACAAAGAAGAAAAGTGGAATGATAAATAGAACTTCAGCAATTAACGTTGATTTCTAAGAAAACATCTCTCTTTTTTCTTTCTTTCTTTTTTTTCCTGTTCTGCATTTATCTCTTTGATTAGAATTATTATTATTATATGTCCCAACACTTATATTCATGCTCAAGAAATTTATGTGCTAGCTGCAAAAGAGAGTACTGCTAGTTAATGCAAAACTTATCTTGGAATTAATCCAACTGTACATGATCGTCAGTGTGAGTGCGCGGTAAATATCGCCTGCGGATATGAGAGGATTTCATGCATGGCATTTGACGTTTTAACTATCTTGAGTCTTTTCTCTCTAGTGTTCACTGAAAATTAATGGTTTGGATGATTCTTATCATCCATAAGTAGGGTAATTAAATACAGGGAAGAAAGTGGAATAATCTT
>JAJJWW010005743.1:0-74967 GCA_023531295.1 Papaver armeniacum | reverse complement strand
TTTTTATTTACACGGTTACAAATCACTTTAACAAAAAAAAAACATCATTTTGCATCAAAAAAAAAAAAAACTTTAATCTTTATTAAATGGAAAGGCCATCGGGAAATCAGTAGTTAGATTTGTTAGAAAATGGAAAATGCCCCAAAACTTCAGATGTAATCTTGGAAATATGCCCCAACACCAAAAAGGTTGGAAAAATGCCCCAACCGTTAAATTAGCCGTTAAGTGCACGCTGCAGGAGTTCTCACATGCCGTAAAAGACATAAATGTCCCTACCGCTCGTATGCCGCCACGTATAGAAAATTCTCACAGCCTGATCCCGATCGTTATGGACGGTCCTAAGAGGAACCGCATGTCTCTTTTTGCACGCGAGTTTCCCACACGTGAGGAATTAGCCTAAAATTGGTCGAGATTCGAGAGACCTCCTTCTTTATTATTCGTAAAACCTAAATCGAGATCCCGACCATTGGGCGAGGTAACGTGTCGCAAGGGGTGCACCCCTTGATTTTCAAAAATGTAATTAAGTTTAGTATTTTTCAAGCCAAAAAGAAGAAGAAAAAAACTTTGCACCCCCTAAAATCTCAGTACTTGCACACCCTAAGCCCAAAAAATACCAGCCCAATAGAAAAAAAGTCCACTTTGACCGTCTCCCTCAATCGTTCATCCACGGGAGGCTTGTATTCGCAAAAGCAAATCAAAAGCATAACTTTCATTAGTCTGAATTTGGTACCTTGTTCTCTTAAAGAAAAATTTTCTTAGTTGTGCATTTTTTCTTGCACCCCTGTCTTAAATTCCTGCCTCCGCCCCATATCCCGACTATTCCCGAGTACAGAGAGATAAAGAGAGAAACGGAAGAAAATATTGAAGACCTTGATGAAGACAGTTTGAGTTGGAGAAAATAGACCAGAGAAGACAGCTGCAGTTGAAGACGAAGGAGTTTTGATTGTTACAATTTTATCTGGGTGGTTACAATATTATTAATTTACTGTTTCACTATATGTTTATAGTTTCAGTATATAACGGTGGTAAAAAACCAATTTTGGGAAGAAGAAGATCTTTTATCACAAAATTGGTCAAAAAGACCAAAATCAACAATTTCGGGGTGAAAAGACACTTAGGTTTTGATACATCTTTAAATAAAAAAAATTAAAAAGATATCATTAATGACAAAAATTTAAAAAATAGGCAGGATGTAACCAGCTTCATCCTCACAATTTTCAAATATTTTTTTCTTATTTTTATTTTACATGTGATGCATCCAAAGCTTCATCCTTGCTATTTTTTAAGATGCTCTGCATGAATCCAAGCCATCCTCGCTATTTTTTTTTTGGCTATTTCAATTCGTACTTTTTTTACTTGTCCATTTGAACCGTGTTTTAATTTTTTTTGGACAAATGACCCATTTTCTCATCTTTTATAAAGGTCAGCTAATCTGTCGCCGTTTCGCCGTGTCACGGTATGGGTGACTTTAGGTACAGACGGCCGGATGCGCGTCTAACTGCCTGAGCGAAGAAATCTTGAAAAAGGACATGGAAGTAATTAATAAGAAAGTTAATATTCATTACGTAATTTAGAAGAGCCACATGAGTTGCACTTGACTCTGGTCTAACACTTAAACCATTGGATCCAAATCACGTGGCAGCATCTAAACTTGTTAGGGTATTTACGTCTTTTTCTCGCACGTGAGCAGTCACACAAGTGGACTTAACCGGATTCTTTAACCTGGCAAGATTGGGGTATACGGTATACCCAAACTAATTGGGGTATACCCAATAAGACAAAATAATTTTGAAGTAAAAGAGGTTACCCCTTAACCAAATATTTTCAAAATGGCAAAAATGCCCTTTTCTAATTAACACTAAAAAACTGATTAGGCTAATTAATTGAGTTTAGATAAAAAAATTGAAAATGAAAATTCGTAGATTAAACCTTTAATCCGTCTTGTGAGTTCGATTAAGATCAAAAATTTGGTTTTCAAAAATGTCAAAGGCTCAAGTAAGGTAGAGGTTTGAATAAGGTGTAGGCTATATATGGCCTAAGATGGTCTTTGTTTGAATAAAATGTCGACAATTTTAGCCTAAGAAGGTATTTAAATGAAGAACATGCCGACTTTTTTTTTTTTTGACACATGAGATGGCTATTGAAAAATATTAGTCAAGGTCTCATGAAAAAAAACCCGCCTACCGGGTGAAAATACCACGCCGTGGTATAAGCTTCGGCAAGGTATTTAAATGAAGAACATGCCGACTTTATTTTTTTTTTTTGACACACAGAGAGGGCTATTGAAAAATATTAGTCGGCAAGGTCTACAAAAAAACCCACTACGGGTATAAGTGACAAGGTCTTCAAAAAATACCCACGGCCAACAAGTTGAAAAATTTATACTGCCGCCATGGATGTTATGAAAAGCTCGGCAAGATATGCATGTTACGACCTTGCCGACCAAAAACACAGAAATCATAATTTTCGATTTCCAACCTAACATAACAATCAATCACACAACACAATGATGGTTTGAGTTTAAACATCATTTATAGTCTTCTTTTCATTTGGTAGAGTCAACAATTTTTTTGGAAAATCAAAGTTGAAGATTTTTATATGACTTTGGTTGATGGAAGAAGAAGAAGAAGAAGAAGAAGAAGAAGAAGAAGAAGAGAAGATTAAGAGTTGTTTAGTTTTTTAATTTTAGGGTTAATGAAATTAAGAAATGAGTTTATTTTTAAGATTTAATTAGTTCAAGGGTATTAAAGTAAAATCACCCTTTTTAATAATGACAAACCATGTCCCCTTAAAATTGGGTATACCCCAATTAATCTGGGTATACCCCAATCTCGCCAGGTTCTTTAACGCTGGGGCATTTTTCAACTATTTTTAATGTTGGGGCAGATTTGCAAGATTGCACTCCATTTTTCGACATTTTTCCAATTTTCCTTAGATTGTTTAGGTGCGTTCGGAGAAGTGTAGTCTTTTTTTTGAGAAAAGAAAATGCAATATCCAGCTTAAAGGTCCATGCATCCTGGACCTGGAAAACGTTATGACATAGGTGATATTTTGAAATGGATCATGAGGTGCGACATCTCGTTCCATACCGGCAAACATGGTAATGCCGAAACTGCAGGATTTTCAGAGATGAGGTGAAACCCAGAGATGTTGAGATCATAATCAATGAAGTTAAGAGATTCATCTACCAATGGGATTCAGTACATAATTGGTTTAAGAACTATACTTTTAGAGATTTAGTCCTCAGTTGGGAGCCCATAATGACCTAATCCCAATCTTTCTTTCTGTAACTAAATCTGTCGTCAATTATGCTCGAGTGTTGGGCTTGAGCTTTTTTCCTTCTCAATTAAGGGCGAGCATTTGGCCCGTAATCCGCGGATTTAACCGGGGCCAACTGTTCTTTTGTAGATGATGCCCGAACCGTTCGTTAATGGGTTAGATGCGGATGAAATTATTGAAATCCAACGGATAACGGATCGGGTCCCGATGCAACCATGAAAATCATTGGATCCATATCCGTTAAATTAAGGGCATTTATATAGTTCTAGAAAATACTATGGATCATTTAGGAATTTTAAGATGTTTGCTTGGGGTGTTGTACATGGCATTTTTATATTTGTATACATATATAGGTGTTTATGGGTAAAAATCGTTTCATTGATTTGGTGAACTCGATGAGGTGAGTGAGAAACTGGTTCAAACCCTAAACAAATGTGCCGCACGTGAGCACTTTATAGATTCGAGAGATCAATCTGTACAAGTCCGGCCTAAACCAAGAAATGGCCGTTCCAGACTTGCTTCTACCACAAAGTGGAGGAGAAGGGTTGATTTGGGGAGGGAAGCAAAGAAAGATGTTGAGACCAGACACTCATGAGAGTAGTATCTCGACTTGTATCGTAAAGTGGAAGCTTCAGAAGCTTGCAAGAGATGAAAGCTTTTTGGAGAGCTTGCAAAGTTGCCTTTTCGAGAGTGTAGTATTTTTCTCCCGACCAAGACTTGTTGTCCGGTGGAAATAGGTAAGACCTATTTATACAAGTCGAGATTGAAACGTAGCCTGGCCTCATGAAGGAAGAGAGTCAAGGGTGAAATAATGGGAGTAGGTGATAACCGCATAGTGTTTATGGGTGAAAACGTTTCACCATTATTTCCTCATTTATTTGACCTCTTTATTCCTTTTCACGCTTTCTTTAATGTGAGCGTAGTGTACGCCGCAAGCCGTGACCGCCAAACCAAAACCCCGGAAAGCATCCCCGGCTTGTGTTGATATCTCGAGTGTTGATTGCACCTTGAGTGCAAGTGGCGCTGCTAGTGGCGCGTGTGGCATGTGCCATTGGCATGTGTGGAATGCCTTGGTGGTAGGTTGTACGTTGAGTGTAAGTGGCAATGCCAGAGCCGCTAGTGGCGTGTGTGGCATGAGCCAATGGCATGTGCGGAATGCCTTGGTGGTAGGTTGTACGTTGAGTGTAAGTGGCAATGCCGTTGAGTGGCGTGTGTGGCAAATGGCATGGCAATGCCGTGAGTTGAGTGTAAGTGGCAATGCGCTAGTGGCGTGTGTGGCATGTGCCAATGGCATGTGCGGAATGCCTTGGTGGTAGGTTGCATGGCTTGCAAATTAGGCTACCGGGTATGTTTTGGCGTGTGCAGCTGGGCGCGTGTAAATAATTGGCCTAGGTTACATGGCTTGCAAGTTAGGCTACCAGCGCGCATTAGGGCCACGGCTAGGTGATGGAGGCTACCAATGAGCGTGTTGGCATGTGCCAATGGCATGCGTGGCGTTAGAGCCGTGGCCTTGGTAGGAAAAGCTACCAAATGAGCATGTTGGCATGTGCCAATGGCATGCATGGCCGTTAGGCCGTGGCCTTTGGTAGGAAAAGCTACCAATGAGCATGTTGGCATGTGTCAATGGCATGCGTGGTCGTTAGGGCCGTGGGCCTGGTAGGAAAAGCTACCAACAGCATGTTGGCATGTGCCAATGGCATGCGTGGCAAGTAGGGCCAAGCAAGAGTGCTTGGCTTGGCGTGACGTGACTAGCGTAGCTAGGACCAAGGCGAGTGCGTTGGCATGGCGCAGCTAGCTCGGCCAAATGTGGCTTGGCATGATTTGCCATTGGCATGGAGGTGAATTAGGTTTGTCTTGTAACCCTAATTTGAAAAAATACCCCTATTATATACCGACTTCCGCCTTAAATGTCCTAATAAATGTGTCACCGGTGACATTAGGTTATTTTTAGGGTTTTACGAGTTTACCCTTCGTTTAAAAACCACCATCAACATTAAGTCCCCGCTTAGCTCTAACAGGGATTTGTTATGCAGGTAAGCATAAGATGGTGACAAACTATCAACAGCAAACCATAAAGAGAATTGAGGAGGCTCGTCTGACCTTTTATAAATAGGATTTGGAATCCTTGCCTCTGGCAGTTTTGCACAAATCGGGAGGCTGGCACAATTGGTGGGGCCGGTGCAGCTTGGGCGATGTTGGGAAGTTGGCGTGCTAGCTGGTGGGACCGGCGCAAGGTGTGGAAGCGTGCGTGTTTGCAAGCGTGACTTGGGCGGTCATTGGGAAGTCGGTGCAATTGGGTGGGGCCGGTGCATCTTGGGGCGACATTGGGAAGTTGGGCGCCTCAGGGCCCGTTTCTTACACGCACGTATTTTGGTAAAGGGAAATCCTTCCCTATTTCCGTAATCTTCACGCCTATATATATAAAGTCCCTTTCTCCCATCTTGCACTTTCTTCTTTTCATCCTTTCCTACTAATGCAGAGTCACAAAGAAAAACCACTTTCCAGTGCATGTCTTCCAAGATTTCTCTTGTTTCCCTTTTTATGTAGGTGTAAACCCTAAGAGTAGGCGTTTTTCTTTATATATTGCGCATATAATTTCTTGGCGTGTCTCTTGTAGAAAAAATTGTATGTATGAAACCAAGGGAAATACTGCATATATTATTCGAACCCGTAGGAAATATTGTATATATGATTTTTCTGGCCCCGAAAGAAACATCACAGTGCGCTTGAACCCGTAGAAAAATGCTCCATATATAATTTTGAAACCGAAGAAGGATACTGTGACACACTTGAACCCGTATAAAATACCGCGTATATAGTCTTGAACCAAGAAAATGCTTCATATAAATTTTGAACCCGAAGAAGGATACTGTAGACACACATGAACCCGTATAAAATACCGCGTATATAGTCTTGAACCCGAAGAAAATACTGTGTATATAGTCTTGAACCCGAAGAAAATACTGTGTGTGCAGTTTTTGAACCCATAGAGAATACGCCCTCTCTTTTTTGTTTTTTTGTATTTCGGGTTTTCCTTTTGTCGGCGCGTTATGTGTCGTGAGATAATTTTGTTCTTTTTTTTTTTGTGCGTATATCTTGTTACTAAGTTGTTATTAAGAAATCCGACAAGATGTTACCCGAACAAAATTTCGCCTCATCGAAGGATGTCCATAATTCCAAACCAAACATGGATGATGAATTCTTTCGCCAAAAACTCTGTCTCTGCTTCGGAAAAATCACCCAGTGTTTCAGTGCGATTTTGTTAACCTGGTGAAGATGAAAAGAAGACACGTTCGTTCGCCCGAGAGAACACCATACGGTTCGTCTTCATAAAGGGGTATATTCCTCTTCCAACATTGATTTCAGGATGTGTCAAAGCCCATTGCGTTCTTTTTGATAGATGGGTTGAGTTCATGGTGAGTAAGGAGCACATAAATACCAACTTGACTCGAGCGCAGATTATTGATGTTGTCGTCGAGCTTCAAGAAACCTCCATATTAGGAAGGATATCCCAAAGCTTGGTTGCTTTCATCTCCAGATGGTGTTCGACACCCATACAATCATATGTAGATGGGGTGAGATAACTTTCTCCTTGGAGAGTGTGGCTCTCTTGTCAATCTTCCCAGAATCGGGAACCTTAAAATCCAATTATCTCAAAGTGAGGTGAAGATGCGGGATGACCTTGCCGCTAAGTTGGGAGATTACGCTCGAAAATACTCCACCGCGAAGTCGAAGGATTCTGTCCTAAAGAGGATGAAAGGTGCTTTTATAGCTGGTGGATGTCTCAAAGGGTTTCCTGGACGAGCCGGAACCCGAACAGAAAAGCAGTAATCTTCATGTCAGCAAAAAAGATTTTTGGCTCTCTCGGTTGTCTGCGCACATTTTTGATGACTCGGTTCTCGGCAAGAAGGAAATAAGACCGAGTTGCTAGCGGCCAGTCTGTGAAGTTAGCAAAAGGTGAAGTTCTTCCCATTGGCAAGCTATTCCTGCTCCCGTATGTGCATCTGAATCACCTAGCTGCGAACATGCGAGTTTCAATGGTTTCTTGAAAGTGAATTCATATGTGCACGTTGCTTTTCCGCAAGTCCGGCTATGGGAGCACTTTGAGAAGTATGCTCCGAAACCGATGCCTTCGATTCCCCGCGAGTTGGGGGTTCCTGAATCTTCGATGGGTGAACAAAGGTCCAAAGGTTGGCATGAGCTTGGTTAGTCTTCTTGACAAGTCGTATGAAATCGCCGCCCATGGGAGCTTCTGGTCCATAGGCTCTGACCAAATTGACACCTTTGCTTCGTCCAACATGTCTTTGTCTTCCGATGGCGATTTGAGCGTTGGTGAAAACTTGTTTATTCAAAGCCGCATGTCCGGTTATATGCCGCTCTTTCTTTATGGGGTCTTTCCGGATAGTCGCTTACAATATTGACCGTGTCGTCGTCACATGGGTTTCGTTCAAGGGGTGCCTCTTGCTTACCAAATTGATCCCTAAGGATTCATTGCGTGCCGCCCTTAATGCCGCGCCCTTGAGCGGTATCCGCCATTCCTTCTTTCAAACGGAAGAGTAACTTCGACGACCTTCGGCTATAACGAGTTCTCGTGCGACGAGTTTATTATGATCCAAGATTTTGTGAATAGCGTGGTGGAGAACGTTCGTTGCAAACCTTCCCAGCCAGCTTTGAAGAAGCATCCAATGTTGAGAGATCTCAATGAAAGTTGCCTAGCAACTCGGAAAGTCCCTGTGCCAAGGAACGGAGAACGAAGAATCGTGCTGGCGGGTTCCGGACGGTTTCAAAAGATCCTCCCGCAGTTCTCGTGTCTTTCAGTTCTTCCAATAATCAGGTATGTGTCATCTCCTTGTTGGTTTGTCTCAAAACACGTGAATTTCTGCCGAAAACATATGTCTTGTTTCTTCCAGGGCTTCAGCAGTTAATGCTTTTGTCGCCCTTGCACGTTGCCGTGAGACGGCAATTTTTCAAGAATTCCAGACAAGACCGAGCCTACTCATAGCGATGAGTCGAGAAAGAAGAAAGTTCAACAAGTGAGAGTGATTCCTCCGGGCAGCACCGGTTCTTTTTCTCGGAAGTGGTTCTTGAGTTTCGCGCTTCTTTTCTTTCTTCTTCTTCGTTTCTTCTTTTTGAAAAATTGTCTAACTCAAGTTCGCAGGAGGAATCTCGAGGACGCATTCGGGGTGGAGTCACACGAAAACTTGCCTTTGGTGACCACCGCCGGTGACTTGATATGGGAGTTAGCCAATCGCCGGCAGACACGTATGTGGTTCAAACGGTGGATGATTCTCACGATGGTTGTTGCCGTAGACATGGAAGGAGACCCTTTGCGAGTCGTGGGGCTGATTCGTGCGCCATTTTCGATCCCCCGTATTTGGTTCCTTATCCAGTGTCATGTGCTCAAGTTGGCGGCTTTAGCGTGTCGGGGCTAAGTATGAGGCGTTGTACACCGTAACCGGGAGAAGTACTACATATGGCAACAACCAAGAAAGTCACTAGTCGATTTGCGCTGGTTAAGCGTGTGGAAGAGGCTTTATCTTCCATCGAGGATATGCGTGAGGTGACTGGTCACACCGTTTCTGAAGACGTCATTGCCGACTGGGAGCACCATCGCGACGTGTGCGTAGAAAAGGAGTTCAACACTTCGTGGTTTGTCGAAGGCCTTGCCGAAATCCAAAAGTTGAAAGATGCAAAGAACCAAAGCCTTTCCGCCGAGGAGATTGCACGACAGAGGTAGAACTTGAAAAGCTTTCCAAGATGTTGACTATGAAGAGAGCGGCTCTTGAAGATGCAAAGTTGACTTTCTCCAAGAAGAACAACCTCCTCGTTGGATGATTTTCCTTGAATGTTTCTCTCGTTAAACTTTCGCTAGGTTCTTTTTCCCTTTTTTTTTCAAAGACATAATCGGATGTCCGTTCAAGGTTTGACCAGCTTTTGGTAGACAAAATGTAGCTTTTGAGGATATTGGATTATTTCGGGATGAATGGTTTTGATAATATGACTCGATTATGTTTTGGGAAAGGAATATTGCTTTAATGAAAGTGTGTGCTAGCAATAGGCACAATACTCAGTAGTATAATGATTTTACTAAGAACCTAAAAATAGATCGTATACCTTGCGCAGTCTAAATTTACTCACTTCATAGGTTTTTGCGAACATGCCCTCTCCATGTAAAAAGGCGGTTTCTTTGGTAGTATCGCCAGCAAAGTCCCCAATCGCTGGTAGCATCTTCAAATAGTCCCCACTTTTTCGGTGTAGTTTTAACAACCGGTAATCGGGTTGTGCTGGCAGTTGAGTCGGATTGAGTCGCAAGTCCCCAATCGCTCGGTAGCATCTTCAACGAGTCCCCGCTTTTAGGTGTAGCTTTTACAACCGGTAACCGGTTGTCCTGCGCTTGAGTCGATTGAGTCGTTTCCCTACCATCTTGACTTCGGATCGAAGAACGAGATCGACTGGGCCCGACATTGTATCCGATAGATCAATCCTCCCGCCGTGGTCGCCAATTGTTTATGGGTAAAAATCGTTTCGCCAATTTCAAAATTTAGGTGAGTGAGAAAACTGTTCAAACCCTAAACAAATGTGTCGCACGTGAGCACTTTATAGATTCGATAGATCAACTGTACAAGTCCTACCTAAACCAAGAAATGTGATCGGTTGTCAATCCACAAATATAATTTCACTTTCTCAATCAACTAGATATAAATATAGTATGCGATAAGAAAGAGTTCGTATCCACAAGAGAGGCTTTCGTTGTTATAAAATTTCAGTTTCTAAGTAACCACGGGGTATGTTTGTTGTATCTAAGCGAATAAAAGTAATTGAAAGCAAAGTAAATAATTTGAGAAATCAATAAGGAGAAGATATTGGTCACGGGATAGTATCATTCACAAACACGCATTATCATCAATGATTAGAATTGGTATTTTAATCTCGTATTTATTAAAGTCCTAGGATACCTTGATCGCAAGTATAACCCGTTAATTCCCTGTTTTCATCACAACCACATTAAAAGATGCATATGTGAATTCTTCCTAGAAAGCAACCTAAAGTGTAAAAGCACAATTAAGTTTAACTCCCTAAAAGCAATAACTTCTATGGAATAAGACTAATCAATGCAAATGAATGTGTAAAAGCACTAAACGTTTTAACAAAAGTTATGATTCACTTGTGACTAGTAGGATATATCACTACAAGCACTACCCACAATTATGCTACTTAGAATCAGGGATAAACAACTTTTTCGTATTGAAAACCCTAATATAGCTTTAGAGATGAACGCAAATCGGATTGATTCCGGACTCAACCTAACAAGTATTCAACTCTTATAGCACTATTAATTGTGAATCACAAACAATAAATTACTGAGACAAAACTAATTCATTGAATCAAAAGCATGTTGAGAAATCAACTTTTATCCCATAACCAATAAGATGTTTAGATACTCATAGCTATGGAGTTCATCATAATCAATATTCAATAATAAAATAATGAAGAAGAAAAAGATGAACAAAAGCAAACCCTAGAAGCGTAAAAAACGGCTCTCCAAAATTCCAAAGAAAAAGATATCCTATAAGTTGTAGAAGACCTTCCCTTTATAGCTTTTATCCAACTTCTAAAATTAGGTCTAGTCTTCAAAGTCCATTAGATGAAAATCCACCAAGCCCATAAGAAGGAGAAACCCATGTAGAAAATATGTCCCAAAAGTGGTCGCCTAAACTGGTATTGTGGCCGAAAGGTCACTGGAAAACGCCTCAAAGTGACCGGCAAAGTCCGCCTGGCCACCGTTCAAAGAGTCAACTCGGGTCAAATCGAAGCGTCAACTCGGTCGACCGGTTAGGGGAAAGTCGTAGAGTCGTGGTCTGATCCTGGTCTTCTCGGCTCGCTGACCAATGGATTAGTTGCCAGACCACTGCACATGTCAGGGCTGTGCTGCACTATCATTGTGCATCAGCACTCTTTGGCCAGCCATCTTGGCTGTGCAACCTGCAAATCATGTACCTTCTGTAGCATTCCACCAATTCAGCTCAACCTGCAGCTTCTTTCCCTGTTCAAACTCACAGCAACAAAAATTGCTCCTCTCTGTCATCACATACTCTCCATTCTTCTCCTGTAGTTCCAACATCACAAATACCCATAACAGATTCACTACAGCCTCAGTTCCATCCTCTAGATAAACTGCAATCGCAATACCAGCACCAATGGCCATACACCACCAGTCCATTACAGCCACAAAGCCAACACCTCCCCGTTTCATTCTACAAAGATCATCATTACCATCCGAGTTAAGCAACCATCCATACATTATTGTAATTCTGGGAGTGCCCAACTTGCTCGCACTTCAACCACCAAAGATAATCACCTACCTCATACAAACAAGACACGCCTTGCTTAAGCATATCTCAGCACAACCGATGCAACTTAAGGGTCTCATACAAACAACAACTCATTTAGCCTTCACCGCAACATAAGCACATCCTCTCGCTTTGCACAAGCATCCCAGCTTCAAGCTTCACCAAACACACCACATGGTTCACCTTCTCATTCCGCACCCGCAATTCCACAACACCTACAACTACAACTCATTTCTTCCAAATTCAATATCCCTTTGTTAAATCCAACACACCCATAAATCCATTTTGTAGCTCTTGCAATCTTCACCACCGAGTATCATCACATCAAATGCCCGGTGCATCTCCATTGCACCTACAATTCACTTCACCCTTTGCTACACCGCAAACACACAACATCATGACTGCACCCGCATCATAATCAACTCAATCTCCTTCTCGCCATACCTGCATTCTAATACCACTGCCAAAGACTGATTTACCCATTAGCTCTATCTCGCTCCAACAACTCCAACTCGGCTTATACATTTGCTTCCATATCATTCGCGTAACCAAGCCAACATAACATCCATTTTCTTCCATGAATTCCTCCGCATCCATCACCATCTCGCATCTCGTGCCTAATACCACGCAGTACCATGAGCCTCTTCTAATCACCGCACAAAGAACATCTCATCATCACTTACCATTGTATTGCTCAACATCGCACTCACTTCTCTTTGAGAGCTCAAATCTCAAATCACATTGAGTCACCTTAGTAGCAGCACAAAACCCATCTCTTCCTTGTACTTTAAACATCAACAACACTCTCTAGCGATTCATTTCCAGCAAACCCTGATTCCTCACCAGCCACTCTTCTCAAACCCCTAGAATCCATTGAACCCATCTCTGCAATTCTCTGTTAGAACCACAAATCCCATTCTTTCAGCTTCTTCTTCTCTATAATCACCCTGAATCCATCTCAGACCCCATGAGTCTCAAAAAGATCTCAAATTCAACCCATTCACAAATCAAATCCAAAGAAATCGTCCCCGTCCGCCTTGGAACTCATTAAACCCAAATCTCAACTCAACCACAAGAACTCAACCATTTAACAACCGCAAATCCCCGAATCTTCGTTCTTCATAACTTGATTTGATACCAAATTTAAACATATCAATTTCACCATTAACCCTAAATTAATTCGAGCACAACAACAAAGAAATAACTTCTCGATTCACATCAGCATCTAACTCTTCACAGATCGAAAGAAAATCATTCTGCTACCGATTCCAAATTCACATCAACCCTAGTTTCTGTGAAACCCTCAAATCGACAACAAACAGTAGATTCAACCACAAATCCCTGTAATTCTCCATAAGCAAATCAATCAAACACTGATTCTTAATCTCCCTGATTTCCTCAACATCAGTGGCTCAGCTTCTTGATTTCCCCTGATTTTATTATCACCAACAACAGCAGCCATTTCTCTCTCTCAGGCAAAATGAAAGAGAGAAATTAATTGTTTCTCTGATTTATAGGTCTTGTGTAGGAAATGAGATCGATATAGCCACCCAGGTAGAATAGATAAGGGTTACCTTAAATGACTATAGGCATCCGTAAATTGGATAAGGGCCATCCAGTCCATAAATGGCCTGTCGGTTCCGAATAACCGACGCTATATCTCTACTCATCTCACTTTGTCGTTATGTGGAACTGACAATCCATTCTTCACCCCCTCCATGCTAGTCGAACCACATGTGAATTGACTTTTCGCCTTTTACGCTCCACATGGACATTTTCTCCTTCTTTTGCTCATAACGACTCCATTGCACCTGATAACTCAAAAGCAAACATAAAATACATAATTCACACGAAAAATAGCAAAGAAAGCATAAACTCTATATAGTAAATACAGTGTATTCTACACATATCAAAATGGTCGTTCCAGACTTGCTTCGGTCACAAAGTGGAGGAGAAGGGTTGATTTGGGGAGGGAAGCAAAGAAAGGTGTTGAGACCAGAATAATTCCTGAGAGCAGATCTCGACTCTGTATCGTAAAGTGGAAGCTTCGTAAGCTTGCAAGAGATGAAAGCTTTTGGAGAGCTTGCAAAGTTGCCTTTTCGAGAGTGTAGTATTTCTCTCCCAACCAAGACTTGTTGTCCGTGGAAATAGGTAAGACCTATTTATACAAGTCGAGATTGAAACGTTCCCCGGCCTCATGAAGGAAGAGATTAAAGGGTGAAATAATGGGAGGAGGTGGTAACCGCAAGGTGTTTATGGGTGAAAACGTTTTCACCATTATTTCCTCATTTATTTGACCGCTTTATTCCTTTTCACGCTTTCTTAATGTGAGCGTAGTGTACGCGTAAGTCAGTGACCGCCAAACCAAAACCCCGGGAAAGCATCCCCCGCCAGTGTTGATATCTCGAGTGTTGGTTGCACCTTGAGTGCAAGTGGCGCCGCTAGTGGCGCGCGTGGCATGTGCCATTGGCATGTGTGGAATGCCTTGGTGGTAGGTTGTATATTGAGTGTAAGTGGCAATGCCATAGTTGCTAGTGGCGTGTGGTGGCATGTGCCAATGGCATGTGCGGAATGCCTTGGTGGTAGGTTGTACGTTGAGTGTAAGTGGCAATGCCGTAGCCGCTAGTGGCGTGTGTGGCATGTGCCAATGGCATGTGCGGAATGCCTTGGTGGTAGGTTGTACGTTGAGTGTAAGTGGCAATGCCAGGGTCGCTAGTGGCGTGTGTGGCATGTGCCAATGGCATGTGCGGAATGCCTTGGTGGTAGGTTGCATGGCTTGCAAATTAGGCTACCAGCGTGTGTTTTGGCGTGTGCCAGTGGCACGTACAGTCGAATTGGCCTAGGTTACATGGCTTGCAAGTTAGGCTACCACACGATTAGGGCCACTGCTAGGTGATGGAGGCTACCAATGAGCGTGTTGGCATGTGCCAATGGCATGCGTGGCCGCTAGAGCCGTGGCCTTGCAGGAAAATCTACCACCGAGCATGTTGGCATGTGCCAATGTCATGCGTGTCCGTTAGGGCCGTGGCCTTGCAGGAAAAGCTACCATGTTCCAATGGCCGAGCATGTTGGCATGTTCCAATGGCATGCGTGGTGCCAATGGCATAGTGGCCGTGGCCTGGTGGGAAAAGCTACCAATGAGCATGTTGGCATGTGCCAATGGCATGCGTGGCCGTTAGGGCCGTGTCCTTGGTAGGAAAAGCTACCAAAATGAGCATGTTGGCATGTGCCAATGGCATGCGTGGCCGTTAGGGCCGTGGCCTTGGTAAAAAAATCTACCAGCGAGCATGTTGGCATGTGCCAATGGCATGCGTGGCCGTTAGGGCCGTGGCCTTGGTAGGAAAAGCTACCAGCGAGCATGTTGGCATGTGCCAATGGCATGCGTGGGTCAAGTTAGGGCCGTGGCCTTGGTAGGAAAAGATACCAGCGAGCATGTTGGCATGTGCCAATGGCATGCGTGGCCGTTAGGCCGTGGCCTTGGTAGGAAAAGCTACCATCGAGCATGTTGGCATGTGCCAATGGCATGCGTGGCCGTTAGGGCCAAGCAAGAGTGCTTGGCTTGGCGTGACGTGACTAGCGTAGCTAGGACCAAGGCAGAGTGCGTTTTCACTAGTGGAAAATGGAAGTTAAACCACTGGCAGGACATGAGGTAATATTGCAAAAAACGACTGTGTTCATCAGCTCTAATGTTGAAGTGGTTTTTTCCAAAACGACTGTGTCTCACATACGTTTAATTCTTTAAAAAAACCACTTTCTTTAACAGTTAATTGATAGCTCGGCGAACACAAATAGTTTATTTTAATTATATTCTATAAAAAAAAGGATTTGATTCAGCTAAATCTTAAGCTGATTCAACTGAATATTAAGCTACAATCAACAGTAAGATCAATACTAAAATTAAAGAGGAAAGGAAAACCAAATAAAGATTCATGTTGAAAGATAAATTCAATGTACAAATTCAATAAATTAAAATCACCCAAGTTTAAAATAGGAAAATTTCAAACACTAAGAGCAATGTTAAACCTCCCTTTCTTTTACAAACTTAACCAAAATTTTCAACAATCTTCAATAGGTTTTGCATTTAACCCACAAGACTTCGCCATCTATACCAAGCAACATGAGATAAATAAAACTCCAGAAAAGGTACCCAATAGAAATGTGAAATTGGATCATTGAAAGCTCCTCCTGAAGCTAACCACCATGACTAGCTTGTCTTGCAAAGCAAGCTTTGACTGTTGTAGCTTGGTTATGGTTCAACAATTGCTACAACTCCTCTTACCCTTTCTCGTTTCATTCTACATAGCAAGCTTTGCATTATAATTCTTCAAGTGGTTGGCCTTTTCAAAAATAACCAATCAACCGTATCTATCGGATACGTTAGCGACCAAGCTACATCGGATGCGATTCGTTGGTTAATTATATAGGCCACATTTAATATACCAATTCTTACCGTGAATAACCTTAGACAAGTCCCATAATCACGTATACCTATTATAATCCACAACATTTGGCATAGGAAAACCATTCTTCTTCAAGCCCTAAATAAGCAAGCAATGGCTCATTATTATACATATCAATATATTTGATCACCAAAATAAAGAAATAAAAGGAAAAACAAAATGAGAAGTAAGCATTCATGATAATTCACCTGCTCAACAATGTATGAAATTCCTCATGATTGATCATTCAAAAAGCTTTTCTAACTACGTGATTGAAAGGCTTAGTTGGCTAGCTTAATACAAGATAAAACGAGATTACCGCAATCAACAACTACAAGTTACTCAAAATTTATGCCAAGTAGATGGAATAAATTTATTAATAAAGATTCATGAGACACTTACAAGCCAGCTTATATATACAATCCGCAAATAAGGATCCTCATATACATCTGCCTGACCAGTGGGTGAGAAGCATACGCCATTATATGACTTATACATACACTTAAAAAAATTAAGCTAATTACATTTGGCTTTCATCTTATGATATACCTTCTAGTAATACATATGATATACCTCACACATTACATTGCCAGGAACTATGATGTTCTTTCAATTAATTTGTTCAAATAGGAAGAAATTGAATTCTGGGTTTTGCTCAAAATCATAACGAAATCATGAAACTTAATAAGAATTCGAAGACTAGGGTTTTCATAAATTACCTTGATCCAGTTAATCACATGATAATTTTAGGTTACCTGAAACTGAATCCCCTTTTATCTCACTCGAAACTCTGTGCTTGGTTTTGAATCCATGGAAGAATAAGAAGAAAATTGAAACTCCTTGTGTGTAGAAGTTGAGACAAGTAAAGACACTTATAACTACCGCGGTGTCAGTAAATAGTCACACTTAGCTTCGAAATCCATGAAAGAGACTCTATCCAACCTATGCACTTCATTTCCATTATTGTACATCTCCCGTAGCCCACCTCGCATACATCTTGCACAAAAAAAATAAATAAATAAATGGTGTGTTAAAACAAATAAACCGTACACTACTCTATTGTAGCAACTAATTACATCCCTTCTAGGGAACTTACCCGACCTTTCAAAAAACTATTACTCCTTTCAAGCAACTAATTACTCCTTACATACCCGATAATCAAGGATAGACCCGAAAATACTATGCCCCAGTCATCGTATCGTCTAATTGAACCTCATGGTGACTAGTAGTACTAAACTCAAAGGTTCACCATCTTCAAAAACAAATAGATAAATGACTTAAGGTAGAGATAGAGACGAGATATTCGACTTCAAAAAATAAATAAAAGGAATTAGTACAAGCCCTTTTACCGCTTAAGCTATAACTCGCTACCATTTGTTCTTCCCCTTCCGTTTCTTTTTCCCCGCACATCATGGAGAGTTGATTATTTATAAAACTAATAAACTATTTGTTCTTTAATATTAGCGTAATTAATTCTTATTACTTCAAACCTCCCCTGAACCCAGACATGAAATGAAAAATTGAATTGCAAGCCCTTTCACCAAATCAACCTGCTGTGCCAAACCTTCAAAAAGAAAGAGATCCTACTAAGTTTAACTGAACTCATGCAATACTATAATGTCGTAAAACAAATACCCATGTTAAGTAAAACTAAAGGCATGAAGATGAAACAAAATCTCAGAAACAAACACTGTGCAAGTAAGTATCAGCAGAATCAGGCATATCATAATTGATTACAATGTTGACGCATTGTCTATCCCTTTACTAACCAAATCCGTTGTGACAAGAATCCTTTAATTCCCATCCTTGAAACCTTTATAGAGAGTCAACCTATAAAGGGGCAGAGACAACAGTTTTTCCCATCTCAGATTTTGCTTGCAAAATAACATCTCATAACCAAAAATATCTGGAGAAATGCATTCATGTTGAACCGATTGATAACCAACAAAAAAAATAAAGTAGAGGAACCTCAGTGAGTAAGATTTGATCTCCGAAAGGCGAGAACTCTAATGTAAATGGTAACCAATACATTTTTTTCCTTCAAAAATAAGAGTACAACACTAATGTTATTACCTGCAAATCAAATAATACACCTCAAAAATATAATTCTACTAATGTGATGAACTACAATTACAAAGAAAGTAGAATACAACCACCGTAGCACCTAATCAACTTCAAGTACCAACAAGACTAAATCAAAACTAGCCTACTGAACCAAAATGGTCAGAACTTGATACAAGCATCACAAACAAACAGATAATCCATATAAAACTTTGTTATATAAAAACGTGAAAGAGTAAAAAAAGTAATGGTAAACTTCCTTCAAATGGATATATATGCTCGAATCCCAAACCTACAACCGCCTCGTAAGCTCCGCTTAATAGAAAATCTCTCGAATGCGTAACTGTGTATTCTAACATCCACCCTGCACTATTCCAAAACATTCAAATGAGCCTAAAAATTTTGAAGCTTCAAATTTAACCTCATTATAACCTCATACATACTACAAGAAATCGAAGAAAAAAAAACCCAATTTTTAGGGCTTGACGAAAAAACCAAAAAGAAAATTAATCTCATAAATCAAAAATCATATCAATTTCACTCAGTAAGATGTAAACTTTCAAAATTCCAAAATTATTATCAATTTCACAGAAAATTAGCTTTCTAGCAAAATCAATCTCAAAAATACCAAAATTACATCAATTTCATTAGAAAGATTTTCATTTCTAGGTTTGGAAAACCCCAAAACAAGCTCACTAAAAGACCATTAAAAACCCAAATCTAAGAATCGAAATCAGAACTAAATAAAACCCATAACGCGAAATCTATCCATTATTGAAAACTAACCCCAAGAATATGAGAAATCTTCTTAAGAACCCTAGATTTCTTACCACAAGATACGTATGAGAGTTTTATTTGTGATGATCTCTTTGAAGAAGAAGAGAAAGCAAAACCTAATACCGATTCATAAGCTACGATTGAAAACGAAATCGATCGAAACATATAGAATGAATAATTTCCAGAGAGAAGTAAAGGAAGAAGTGAAAGAAGGTTAAAAAGGAGCAATGCAGATCGAGATAAAGAGAGAGAGGATTATAGAAGTTACTCTCTCACAAACGTTTTCTAATCTCTAATGCTCACATTTTACGAAAATACCCCCTAAAGAAACAACCGTGTCGAGACAAGTTTTATTAGAACCATCGACTACAATACCTATAGTTACAAATGGTCCACAACAACAGATTCGTGAAAACCAGAAGTGGTTAAAAATCCATTTTCCACTAGTGTTGGTATTGCAAGCCTAGCTCAAAGCAATGTGGCTTGGCATGATTTGCCATTGGCATGGAGGTGAATTAGGTTTTGTTCGTTGTAACCCTAATTTGAAAAAAATACCCCCTATTAAATACTGACTACCTTCCTTAAATGTCCTAATAAATGTGTCACTCTGTGACATTAGGTTATTTTTAGGTTTTACGAGTTACCTCTTTTAAAAACCATCATCAACAATAGGATATGTAGGTTTTATAAAGAGTCATTTGTGTTAGTTTTATTTTCTTTAATATAAATTTTAACTAAACTAATCCATTGGATTATCCGCATCCAACTGGCTCCCATTCGGCATCCATTGATGCAAATCCGCTGATCCGATTGATGCGATGCTATATTTGAAATCCGTAGTGCAATGGATTGGATGCGGATGAGGAGAAAACCGTCCATACAGGCCCATGCTAAACGAGCAACTTTTTCCTGTTCAAAAAAGAAAAGAAAAAAACAGCAGATTTTCTTTGGTTTTTAATTTGAGGTGAAAATTAGAATGATAGTACTGCAAGTGGTAAGATTCACAAAGCCGGCGAGAAGTTACTCTCTTCCAAGTTAGTCCCCATGTGTTTCATCTGTCTCATACAGTGTCATACAATAACGAAGGCTACAATGCATTCTACATGCTACCACAAAGTTTGAGCGAAAATTTGTTGCAAAATGGGGATATTGATATATATTACAAAAAAAACTAAAGTCTGTTCAACAAATGCAGGCGTTGACTGGCGTTGATCATCCGCTGCACCACTAGTTTATTATTGTAAATCAAGAATAATTAATTTGTACAACGGATAAAATGGTGCGCAACGGATATTAACGTTGTTTAGTGTGCAACATCTATATCCGTTGCGCATGTCCGAAAATTAAGCGTTGCTAAAACCAGGATTTGGTGTAGTGTACAAGAATATCTACTTAACTTACTCACAATATAGGCAGTGTCTGGGCTCTTATAGTTCACTAATTCTTCAGACATCTTATAACTCTTTGAGTATTTAAGTTAAGATACTCCATTCCCCTTATTTTTCTTGAGTCTATAAGAATAATCCTACGGAGTACAAGCACGCGTTGTTGGCGGTGGATTTCGATGCAATTGAATGCCAGGCATTTTAATGAAGAGAATAATTTTGTAAGTAAACAGATCAACTAAGACAAATGAAAAATAAAAAAAATCAATAAATAATTTGGTGCTGTGAAGTTTCGAACTCGTGTCGTTGCATAAAAGATAAATAATGATTTTATACGAGCTTTTTGCCCGATTATACCTTGATGCGTTAATGGATCGAGTTCGAGGAACAAAAATGTAATTGGCTTGAAATGGGCCGGGCAGCGAGAAGGTTTATACATGACGAATGGTTGAGTCCGGTTGTCACGAAGCCATTCCACCTTCCTATTCCCATAATTAACTAGGGATCATTTTCAGTAGTTTTACACTCGGAGAGAGAAAATTTCGAGTTGCAATGGGTTGCCATTTGAATTAGACTGTGTATATATTACAAATCAATATATATCACATTCTTAAAATTTGTGAGCATATCATGAGAGGTACAAGTTCATAGAAGAGGATACCAAATTTTATGTAAGACAAAACAATTTTCATGGTACCATACATTTTGCATGCTACCACGAAATTTGAGTGAAGGATCTGTTGTAAAATAGCGATATAAAAGCCAGGTAGTTATATGTTTATTCAAGATTAGCATAGTGCCGAAAGGTTGGAAGTATACTTGGGAGAGGCAAATCAACATAACTTTTCTTTCTAAGATATTGGAGTGAACTTTAATGACTAAAGTTATAAGCAAATCTTCCCTTAAGGCATGATCGGGTTCAGAATGAAAACACTTGATCAATTTCTAGAAATGCTTAAACTTATGAGTTTATGACAGAGGATAAAATTTTGAGTTGGGATGAGGTGTGATTGAAATTAGTCGGAATTGGCCTAATCTGGCCGAGTCAACCGAAATTCAACTAAAAAATCCAGCCAATTTCGGCTAATTCCAGCCAGATTTTGTCTTTGCGGAATTAAGCGTTCTGCTACCTTGAAAGACGAAACTGGAATTCCGATGACATCTCGGCAATCTTAGCCGAGATAAACTACATTGCGCTTGATGTAAAGATTTCAAAACAGATCTATAGGCTTGGAGTGAGTGGTAATCTGAATAACGTTTTGTGACAATCTGATTGGCGTTCTACAACAAATTTGGAAGATGGAATTCTTCCACCACTGAATTTACACTTCCAAGATTGAGCACTTGTTCTAATAAGGCGGGTTTCATTGCCATATTATCAGCCATCGAGTTCTAAGATCGAAAAACTAAAGTGTTAACAGATTGAGGTAAGAATACGAGAAGGTTTATGAATGTACATATATGAGTCCAATTTTGGAATAGAAAAGTTTCACTTTTATATTCCAGAACTAGTCATAAAAATCCAAGGTGACCAAACCTGTGGTACAAAAACCCCGTTCAAATATTGGGATCCATTAAAACTCAATCTTAAACAAAATTGATACAAAAACCCCAAATTTTTAAAATTTGGGGTTTTTGTATCAAATTTTATGATGAAACTAAAATTGGTTTCATCAAATTCTACGATGTTTCATCAAATTCTATGATGAAACCAAAATTGGTTTCATCAATTTCTTTGGGGTTTTTGTGTTACTTTTGTATTTTTTGGGTTTTTGTGTTACTTTTGTTTGGATAATTTTTTGTGAATGGATAGTGCACTTTTGGGGTTATAACTTGCGGACCGTTTATATTCCCCACAATCAAGGAATGTTCACTTTCAATATTTTTACACTCATACATGGAAAATTTAGCGTTGGAGTGCGATTTGATTCATTGAGCACATATTATCAGACGTAATGAGTCGTTTCAGATACAAAAAGTAACATCCTCATGATCTATATATAGGTGAGCCCGGTGAATAATATATATATGGATAAATTTAGATGGTAAATTGGAATAATTTTTATTGGTAAATGTTCATGTTCATTTTGAATATTGACACTCATATATGGAAAATTTGGGGTTGGAGTGCGATTGGATTTAGACCCGATACAAATCAACGATCTCATATTTTTTAAGTTTACCCTAGAAACACACTTAACCTTTTTTGTTCGTGTCTTATTCACAATCTGAATCCACCTTAATATCTGACTTGACACGAACTAGATGTTAAATTATTTATTTTTTATTTTTCTGATGTTTGAACAAGATATGACTCGATTCACAAATGTGACCCGAGATCATTCAAATCAGGTATCATTTTATCCCTGATTCGTTGAGCACATATTTTTAATCAGATGTAATAAATCGTTTCAAATACAATGAGTCACATCCAGATGAGCTATATCTAGGTGATCCAGGTGAATCAAAAAAATAAAATATGTATGAATATATTTAGATGGTAAATCGGAATTAAAAAAAATAGTAAATGTTATGGATCAGATGATCTCTAATATTTTTGAGTCAGGGGAAAACAATATTCCCATAGTAAGTGAAGAATCGTTGGATCATCTATGAGACCCACTTGAGTAAGGGCACATTTGGTATGTCATCCAACAAATTTTGGACTCTGGAGGATGCAATAATTTTTTTTTTCCACGGCAAAGGTTAAGATTTTATAGAAGAAGCTTACTAAAAGTAAGCAAAGTACATCAAAGAACAAGAGGAACCGATGAAAACACCAAACTAATCACAAAAGGAAAACTAATAAAAAATTACCTAAAGAGTTGTTCCCAATTAGACATTACAGTATCCAAATGTACACCTTTCAAAACATCCAAGTTTCTGCACAGAAAATAGGTTTGATATTTGACCTGCTGGATCACCTGCTCCGCGTTGAAAGTAAGGTCTTCAAAAACCGATTTATTCTTATGTGTCCGGATAGTCCAAGCGATGGCTGCTGCAAGGACCTGCCATAACGCTTGACCAGCTGATGAGAGATTTTTGATCCTCGGAGGATGTAATAATTAATACAATAATGATAATGACTGATTAATCAATTAGTTTTTGGTGGGTATTAATAATCTAGTGTTTGTTTGCGGAAAATGGGTCATTTGTCCAAATATTTTTGAAACATGGTTCAAATGGATGAGTAAAAATTAGTATGGGCGAAATGGACACCAAAAAAATAGCAAGGATGAAACTGGATTCATCCTGACTTAAACTTAAAAAATAGCAAGGATGAAACTGGATACATCCTGATGTAAATTAAAAATAAGAAAAATATTTGAAAATGGGTAGGATGAAACTGTTTACATCCTGGCTATTTTTACATTTTTGTCCATTTAAACAATATCAAAATCTAAACGTCCTTTTCACCAAGGAATTGTTGATTTTGGTCTTTTTAACCAATTTTGTGTTGTTTGTGGTCGGTCTGTGTGTTTGGCTATTTTAAGACGCGTATATAGATGAGTCACAATTTTTACTTACACGGTTGCAAATCACGTGAAAGGCCATCTCGAAATCGATTATTTGCGTGTGTTTGGAAAACTGAAGTCTTTCTTGTGACTTGTAAAGAAAGAAAAAGCAAGACCCAAAAGGTCCATGCAACCACGGACCCGATAAACGTTACGCCATGGGCGACATTTTGCAAAGGACAAGGTGCCACATCTCGTTCAATACCGGCAAACATGTCAAAACTGCCGGATTTCCTTGGTTTTGACTGCAAGTGGTAAAATTTACAAAGCCAGCCAGAAGTTGCCCTATTCTTGGTTAGTCCATGTGTTTCATCTGTCTCATACAATAACAAAAGCTACACTAACATTTTACATGCTACCTTCAAATTTCTGAGTGAAACTTTGTTGCAAAATGGGATATAAAAGCCGGTGTTTAGTAGATTATAAAGGAGTTGTATCTTACTCAAGTCAGATCGAGACGAGATTATACAAAATGTTGAAGTGTACTTGTGTAAGGCTGGTCAACAAAAAAAAATAATAATCTTAAGATGTTGGAGTAAACGACAAACACTAAAATCTTAACCCACTGTACTTTGCATGGGAAGATTAAACTAAGATAGACGTCGGCATGTATTTTCATTCTTTGTGTCTATGGAGTAATAGTTGGTTAAGCTTGTTTTACTTTCTCTGGTTAGTGAGTTGTTGGGCTGTTTTATTTTGCTTACTCTTCGTAAGCTTTTATCAACAAAATTTGTATCTTTCGTGGATCAGAAAAGAAAATAGAACATTCCTCATTTTTGGAGGGTAGGCATGCAATCATTGTAGGATCATAATATCGTAACAGACAGGGCTCGCGGGATTAATCAACGACGATGTCGCGAGGGAGTCGCAGGAAGCTAAAATAAACGACGCAATGAATAACGACATGCAAAACATAAAAAAGACGTGAGACCTGGCGAGGGATAAGAAGTGTCGCGAGAGCGAATGTTTGTGCATCTCATGACACTTCGCGGGACATTCCCGAAAATAAAGGGTAGCTTAGCTGTCATCCACTATGTATCACCCTATATAAAGGGTTGAGTGAGTCTGTGAGAGGGGGATCTTTTTGGGGAATTGTTGGGCAAGTCATTGGGAGAGAGAAAGTTTAAGAGAGTTTTACTGGCTAAGTGTAATTCTACTTTTCCTGTGTAGACAATTCATGAAATTAATCAATAAACATTCTCAATTATACAACTTTCAATGAACTAATTAAGCAAAATCGAGTAAGGGGTGTAGTGTGGGAAAACCCCGCAACTACATATGCGCTAGAAACAGGAGGAGCAGGAATCGACGCAGAATCGAAAGGAATTTGGATTAATAGAGAAAAGATTTGGAGTGATACTCAAGAATTCAAAGAAAAGAAAAATGGCTAGAAGAAGAAATGTACAAAGGCAACCAACGATTGTAAGAAGAAGTGGGAGACTTGCGAGAAAGGAGGAATGAAACAGAGAATCGTCAAGGATGAATATGAGAAATGATGGAGAAGATCAAAATCAACCACCGATTTCCCCGAGTAGCAAATGCGGCTGTGGATTATGATAGAGTAAGTGTGCATACTTGGAGATCCGATTCAAGATGAGAGAGAAGAGGAGCAGCACTGGTGAGCAATGGACAAGGGGAGCAAGGGACGAATGGAGAAACCAATCCAGAAACGAAGAAATCACAAAGATTAGAAAGATTGAGACAAACAATACACGAAGAGAGACGGCTAGAGGCGGAAGAACGAGCAAACTTGACAAGACAGAATCATGAGTTGAGGATGGAAAATATGAGATTGCAAAATAGAAGATCAAGAAGTAGTGCAAGATCAAGCTCGAGATCGATTAGGGAAGAAAGAGGGAGAGTTCTACCAACAGAAAGTACCGAGGAAGGAAACCAACAGGAAACACAAAATCCAAGCATAGAGCATGGCGAGAGAAGAGAGAAATGGAAGATCGTTATATTCCTCACCCAAAATTTTCAAAACGAGCTAATAGGGAAAATCAAGGAAACATGCAACTCCAAGGGCCGAATGACCCAGTGCCGAGGGAAGAATAATCTTTCACTGGAGAGAAGAATTGAGAAGAAACCGAGAGATCGAGGATGATATTGAGAGACACTACATTGAACAAGCGCGACTAGCTCGCGAGAGAGAAAGGATAAGAGCAGAAATGGAAAATCAAGAGATGGAAGAAGCAATCCCCAGAATAACCATGACAACCGCGAAAGAAGAAGGGAACAAAATCGTACCAATAGAAATATCAACGAAGAATATGAGAGGGTGCAGATGATGAGAGCTGAGAGGCAGCCAAGAAGAGAGAACAACCGATATAATGGCGTGCGAATTGACGAAAGAGACGAGGAAGAGCGTCGCGGGGGAAAGAAGAGGAGAAAAATAACGAGCAAGAAGATCAAAATAGGCAGGAGCGAAGAAGGAGAGAAGCAGAAAGCTAAAAAGACCAGAGAAACAAACTCGAGGCAAATGAACAAATCTTAAGAGAACTGGCCGAGATGAGAGGATTACCGAATAATAGAAGGGAAGGAGGAAGGAGACAATCGGACGAAGCCATCGCAGTAAGCCGCGAAGAATCCTTTCACGCTAGAAGTACAAATGGGAGGAATACCTCCTAAGTGTAATCTACCCGCATTAACCAACATCTTTGATGGAACAACCTCGTGCGATACAACATATCAAGGCTTATATGAGATGCATGTTGCAATGGGAGAATCATGACGCTATACTATGCAAATATTTTGCGTCAAGCCTAATAGGAGAAGCACTAAAATGGTTTGAAGGACTCACCAAGAAATACAATCACATCATTCAACCATTTACAAGCCACATTCCTAGAGCATACATAAGTAACAACTCTTCGCGACTGTGTATTGAAGATGTATTCTAGTTGAAACAAAGAGTTGGCGTAGAGTTTAAGGCAGTTGACAATAAGATGGAGGACCATGTGTAGCGAAATGGCGGGACGTGTTGAGGAAAGATACCTCATCCTATCATTTGTGAATGCTCTCTTCATGACCAATTTGTTATATATTCAAATTTTTAGAATCAAAAATACAATCACGATGCGAATCACAGAATTACAGAAGAATATATTGCCTTAGAAGAAAGACAGAATGAAATGAATTCTTATCCAAACGCGAACACAAGCTCTAACGCTGCGAATGCAAGCTTGTCAGCCTCAATTCATAAACACACAGGCGAGCACTTCGCAAGGACAGCAGGGCAGGAAAGTCGATGAGGGACAAATGAAGATAGTAGCCATGGGAAGCCACGATCAAGAAGAGTTTGAGCGAGAAAGGAACTATTACAACCGTAATATCAGAATAATAAGATTCGAGGTCGGATCATGTGCAAGAAACTTATGGTGGACGAAGGCAAAATAACCGTGGAGGGCAAGAGAAACCACGTAACAAAGTATGGGAACAGTTAAGATGCCTCCACCGAATGCTAGTGTGGAAAAGATCTGGGAAGCTATACTTGTGATGGAAAATGTACCAAGACCTTGGAACGTGGAATGGAACCACCGCCAAAGCGATAGAAGTCATGAGTTTTGTTCTTACCATCGCTTCCATGGGCATCACACAAACGATTGTAGAAACATAAAGAGAATTATTCTCGTGATGATTGATCAGGGAAGCCGAACCACTTTCTAAAGGAGAAGAAACAAGCCAAGACATTACCACCACCACCGTGATGCACAGAAATGAAGTAATCAGAATAAGGGAAAGGAATCATTTGTGATAGAAATTGGGACAAAGGCTAAGAATTTGAATTGCAACTCTATCGTCCACTCCTATCGCACCATTGAAGATTTTCATGACAATGTGCTCGGTAGAGTCTTTAGAGAGATGCTAATGATAAAGAAATAATGAGTCCAAGCGAGAATGACGCAGCTTAGAGAAGTGGCAACAAGACTATTTCTTTCTCTGCAGATGAAGTACCAAAAGGAAGAGAAACACATGATAGCCCGTTGGTTGTGAAACTAGAGATTAACCCAAAACCAGCTTGATGGAGAAGATGATGAGGCGTGGCTTTGGCGGGCGATCAACCGAATCTTAATCGATACCGAAGTTCTTATGAATATTCTTTTTACCATACTTATAAGACGATGGGAGGAAAGGATGAGGATTTGATCCCCTCAACATACAAGATATATGGCTTTAATGGCACCGCAAACAAACCAAAGGGAGAGGTTCACATGAGAATACCTCTACAAGGGTTATCAATCAAATTTTATTCTGTGGTGGTTGACGTGGAATCCCCTGTATAATGCACTGATTGGGAGGCCATGGCTTCATGAAATCTTGGGATCGATCGACGTACCACCAATGTATAAAAATTTCCACATCCGAACGGTATTGGTATCATCCAGGGAGATTGGAAGGAGTCGCAACAATGTCATGAGGTCGATATAGAAAGCTACGAAGAAAGAAATGCCAAAAGAAAGGGTTGGAAGCAACATGTGAGAAATGAACAGAGAAAAGAAAACTAATGGTAGATGCTATAGAAGTAAGGACCTAACATATCCCGCGAGGAGAATGCCAGAGAAAGACAAATGTTATGACAACAAAGAAGCAAAAGATATGAGGAACAAAAGGCATAAGAAGTGAGCAATCAATAAAAAAGCAGGAGGCAAAGTAGCAAATGGAGTAATGATGTGCGAGAATCTCGCAACCAAGAGTAAAATGAGAATTCGATTAAGAAAGAAAAGTGAAATACAACAAGTGAAACAAAACTATGCGAATACTTCGCAAACAAATATCAAAAATAATGAAATATGAATGATTGAATGATCTAACAAAAACAAATGCGCAAAAAGAATGGGACGAACCTTTATGGCGTACACCCTAGTTCGCGAATAACATTTCGTAAGAGGCAAATGTAAGACCTAAAGTGCGTCATATAAGGGGTATCTTCGCCATGGTTCAGGGGGAAGGTTACACCGCTCCCGAAGCCCAACCATGAAAATTTGGGGCCCATGAAAGCCTATCCTGGAGAGATACCTTGATTCCCAACTATATATGTAGGTTATACCCTGGTTGGGACCGAGGTCTCTTCCAAGGAGTCGGTATGCACAAGGCGCCGAGGTACACGGTTGAGCTGAGTGCCCGGATGGATGAACCTACCCTGCCATTCTTGGCAAGTCTTGGCATGCGTTGCACTCGCCAAGAAAACTCCACTTAGGGTGCGCCTCGTAACCATAAACCATATAGGTATAAGGGATAAGAGGTCACGAAACAACAACTGTTGTTAAGACCGGATGGGGAGGAGCTAGTCTTGTATGGCCGATGTTTCGCCTCCTTGAAGGGGCAACCGGGGAGATGATAAGGGCGACGCTCTCCATTAGGGGGGGTGTCAAAAACAGACGCAAATGTCATAAGGCTATGTTTTCGCAAGAGAACGTAGGCTCGTCATATTTGTGCAATGATCCTGCAGAGGCAATAATACTAACGCGAGGGTAAGGCGAGATCAATGGGTCTTTACACGAAAAGTGTACGGACGTCTGCGATTTCGTCGCACGACCTGCAATGTCATGGGGCTTTATGTTCGCGAGGATATCTAGGCCTGTCATATTGTCGCAACTAAAACATCCCGCAGAGGCAAAAATACTTGGAAAATGATAAGACAAGATCAATGGGTCTTTACATGCAAGTGTAAGGACGTCCCTGCGATTTTGTCGCCGTAAAAGGTGGCAGGGGGAGGACCTCTAATTAGGGAGGTCTAACTCGGAAGACCACACAAAAATGATAAGGCAGGTCAATGAGCCATCACATGAAAATGTAAAGGCGGTCACGACCTTGTCGCAACAAAAAGAGATAGAATTCTCAATTCATGAAAATACCGACTCCGTCGCGATGATCCATTTCAATCAACAATAAGATTATTATCAAATACAAGAAGATAACCAAAATCTTCCATCTGAAGATAAATAACAGAGGCAAGTATGGGAATGGAAAAGATGGAACATTGTTATTCATCTTCCTGGATGAAAGAGTTATACATCAATAACGTTAGCCAATTATATTACAAGGAAGAACTACCAAAAAGTGGGAGTGAAGATTGAATTCATGGGGAAAAAATCCAAGAAGTTCACTATAACAAAGATACGCAATATACGTATATTACACGCAGAAAAAGAAAACAAAAAGAGTTATATCTTTGGTGATTCTTCTTCTTCATCTCGATTCCTCGCTTTTATTATTCTCATCGCCAAAATTTTCTTCTTCGCCGGCCTTCACTATCGAAACATCGAGACAGTAGATTCTCGGAACCTTTTCAAGAAGCCGTGGATATGTATGCAGAGGGATGTTCTCGTGCTTACAAACATACTCCATGGCTCCATTGCATAAAAACGAACAAAGATCATTATTAAAGTTCTCCACCGTTGTTTCAAATTGTTTCTTCAACTTGGAATACTTGTTATTACGAAGGAGAGACTCTTGGCGAGTTGTTGTTTTTCGATTTCTTCAATTCTCGCTGAAAATTCCCAAGAGCCGTTCCTTTCGTATTCAAGTTCTCTATTTCTAACTTGAAGCCTCTTCTCGCATTCTGCAAATAAGAAACAACAAGTTAATAATTTACAAGCAATACCACATGGTATAAGAAGCAAGAAGGTATAATAAGTAACCTTCTCTATCGTATATCATATCTTTAATCAAGGAAGTATGCTCGGATGAAGACTAACATCAACACCTAGGTTATTCTGGCATTATCTAAAACTTTCGCAGCCCGTGCGAATTCATCATCACTATTAATAACAAGAAGAGAACGAACTTGTTCTTCTCTGCTTAAGCATAGTATTTTGATGAAGGAGTTCATCTCGTTCAATTTGCACACCAAGAAGAGATTTGTGGAATTCTCACAATGCCTCAGTGCACCTCTCATTAGTAATGCGATCGTTCTCATCTATGAGGTCACTAATTTTCTTCCTTAAAGTCTTGATTTTCTTCTCGGAATCAAGGTACATTCGTTTAAAGCGGTTAGTTAAATTTAAATTAGATCTGTGTTCGATCTTTAAAAGTCGATGTTTGACCAAGATCCTTTAATGAAAGGAGGTTAGTTTTATCCGAGGAACTACTCGAGATTGATTGAGGTGTGCGAGAAGAAGGTCATTATCCATGGGTTCAGAAACGTATGGAGAAGAATAGCCTCATCGGAGAGATTATATACATCTCGCGAAGGTAATAAATTAGGTAGTAGTATGCGACCGATAAGATAGAAATAATAAAAGGAAGTGAAATCTTATACCATAAAGTTGCCGATTAGCGTTACAAGAGAGGACACCCTATCCCTTTGGGAGTCAAGCTCGGTGTTTAATTTTTGAATTCTCTCGTCTTTATCGCGAGATGACGCAGCCTTCTCTAATTCTCGAATCTTCTTACTCAATCACGTTCTTCTTTTCAAGATTGTTGCGTCTTCTCTCGAGATCTGAGGAAACTACAAAAGAAGTTCTTCCAACCTATGAAAGAAAACAAAAACCACAAGACATATATATTTAAAAATTTAAAATTAATGGAAATGAGACTCATACATACCAAAGACCCAAGGGCGTTCAAGAAGTCAGAGACACGATTCTGTAGGCTCCATGAAAAGAATTATTGCCTTCTAATAAAGTAGCGTTACACACGTTTGCGAGAGTACCGCAAAGAGAAGTTAGGGGAGCATCTCCCATTCCTTGGAAAGAGTCTGAGAAGATGCTAGATAATCGATCCATAGGAGAGCCGGCCAACGGAATCTCCTTAGCAAGAGAGAGATTCGAATCATGGTTATCCTCATTCAGAAGATCTTGAGCTTGAGTTAAGACGAGAAGAAGATTGAACCTTTCGCTTCTTAGTTAATGGAGCAGAAGATTTACCCTTGCGAATGATAGTTTTGCCTTTACCTTTAGTCTTCGCGGCTAAAGCTTCTTCAACTCCAACCTTCGCATACGGTTAAAGATAAGAAAGCAGGCAACAATATTGTTTCGTATAACAAAGGAAGTGTTTCTTACTTCACTCGTAAGCGATCGAAGTATGGTCGAGTACTCTCCAATGGATTATCCTTGTACTTTCTTCTCAATTTGGCATCCGAAAAATTATACAAACTCAACATATATAAAAGAAAGTTGCAGAGGCAAGATTTAAAATGGGAAACATACCTCATTTGCTTTATCAGGCCATTTGAATTCCCAAGGATGATACCCTGCGAGATTCGCAGGAAGAACATGTGGGCCCGCGATATAAGGACCATTTAAAAACAAGGGTACAACCCACCATTTCTCATCTTTGGAGTGGCGAGGAGTAGTATTATTGCCCGAGTGCCAATCAATATCCCGCATGAGCAATTTATCCTCGGGGACATTATCCTTCTTTTCAGCGAATGCCCTGACAGACTTCGCATTAACCATCTTTATCACTCGAATAGTTTTCAAAAAGTTCTCTACAAGGTACTTCTCGTGAGCCTATTTCAAGTCTTTTGAAATCTGGTGTCTAACAAGAAAGTGGTATAAAGATCCTTTGCCAACACCACGATTCGCGAATTCAAGCATTAGGCGAATGCAATCGCCACTCAATTGATAAACAAAATGAGAGAATTTTTCATGGGCCAAGATTTCATAAAATAGAGGCAACTCGATCGTATAAGGGAATGGGAAGTCCCCGAGAAGCCGACCTAGCGAGACTATAATCCTTTGATCATCACATTGATGATCGAAAATAATTTTGCGAAAGAATGGATGAAGATTCTTGATCGGGAATGGTTGATAGAGTAAAACCCTTCTCGAGTAACTTCGTTGAACTTCTTCAAAAGAATCTTTGTATGCACGATTGATGAAAGCCATTTATCAAGATGGGAATGGATGGAAGATTGGGGATTAAGAACAGCGCTAGAAAGGACGAAGAAAAGATTTATAAGAGAGGAGTGCAGAAATTGCGGAAGAAGAGAGTCAAAGAAAAATTGCAGAGAGAAACTAAAGGATGAAAAGAAGAGAAAAAGAAAACTATATATAGGGAAAAAGACCCTCGAGAAAAACGAGGTCATTTAATGCGCAAGAGACACAAACGGTCAAGAATAAGCGGTTGAAAGAGACGTGTCAAGAAAAGACATTAATAAATCAAAAATCCGTGTAAAAGTACAAAATCAAACAAATAAAAATAAGCAACACAGAAATCAAAAGAATCACTTTCGTGATACTCCTCCTTCAGAGGAAATATGAGGAGAGATAGGAGACGATACTTCAGATATAGAAGCTTTGGAACTTCGCAAAAGAATAGAGGCACGTACTTTTCAAGTACAAGATTCTTCCGCCTCGTTCCCTCATCAAAGAAGACCAAAGGTTACTACAACAACAGATTTTTCTCAAAGATTGCTCTTCAAGCAATATTCAAGGAAAAAGAGGCAAGATGTAGGATCATAATATCGTAATGCATGGGCTCGCGGGATTAATCAACGACGATGTCGCGAGGGAGTCGCAGAAGCTAAAATAAACGACGCAATGAATAACGACAGTGCAAAACATAAAAAGACGTGAGACTCGGCGAGGGATAAGAAGTGTCGCGAGAGCGAATGTTTGTGCATCTCACGACACTTCATGGGACATTCCCGAAAATAAAGGGTAGCTTAGTCATCATCCACTATGTATCACCCTATATAAAGGGTTGAGTGAGTCCGTGAGAGGGGGATCTTTGGGGAATTGTTGGGCAAGTCATTGGGAGAGAGAAAGTTTAAGAGAGTTTTACCTTGCTAAGTGTAATTCTACTTTTCCCGTGTAGACAATTCATGAAATTAATCAATAAACATTCTCAATTATACAACTTTCAATGAACTAATTAAGCAAAATCGAGTAAGGGGTGTAGTGTGGGAAAACCTGCAACTACAATCATAGGTCAATGGGCTTTGGCAAAATTGTACACGGTTAATTTGTATAAATGAAGAACAACTAATTGGGGAATATTTTACTGTAGATGCCGGTATGGTTTTTCAATGTCGTCAATTTATCGACAATGCCGGCATCATTGGAAAACCATGCCGGGACTTATCCCCAATTAAAAAAAATATCCCCCGATTAACCCTTCTAAATGAACTATATAAATATCACGGTATCTTTTATTAGCATCTAAAAGTGATTGTAATCGTATAATAGAAGGATCTCTGATCTGTATCTTTGGAGAACTTTCAGTGTTAACGGTTGTAGCTTAAATTTTGAAGTCTTCTTATGTGGTCAAAGGTTAATAATGTAATAATCCCGATTTTCCTTAGTGATTTGATATAATGGATACTTACGGGTAACAATTTAATGCACCAACACATTTTCTGACGGAGAATATTTTGAACTAAGATATAACCTGATCTAGATTGTGAGTGATGTGAACATATTATCCTCACATCTTTAAGTTTTTGTTAGTAGTCGGGTTCTTCTAAAAGTTTTTGTGTAATGGCCATAGTGGGTGAAACATTATTGAAATTTAATCGACTGGAGAGTATATAATTACAGTATGATCATGATATCAATCACTTAATCAATTTAGTTTTTTTTCTTTAACCTTAAAGGTTTAAATTTCATCGATACAAAGCAAAAAGTTAACAGAAAAGAAGCGCCCAGGCGAAACAAAGAGGAAAAAGATACAATCCACCCCGTATCACAGACAGGAGAAGACAACAAGCAAAAAAGTCACAAACTGCCTAACAGACTCGACAACCAACACCACAACTACAATCACACAAGCATAAACTTAATAAACACTAATAGTGTTTGTAGTCTGTGCTGGGTTTTAGACGTGTGTATTTAAGAGAGAAGCAGCATACAATTTAAAGTCTTTCTTCAAGAAATCAGTATTTAGATTGTTTATGTTGTTAACATTTTTATACCATGTTGACATTCAATTAATCGAATGTTAATATAGAATCTAATTTTGTGCACACTCATTTAACAAGTGGGTGTAAAACGTGTCGGCCCGGCACAGCCCGGCACACAAAGTCACGTGCTTCACGTGCCATGTGCCGTGCTGTGCTGTGCTGTGCCAACGATTTAAACGTGTCGTGCCGTGCTGTGCTTTATTAGTCAAAAGCTAAGCACAGCACAGCCCACGGGCATAGCACACGAATAAACGTGCTGTGCCGTGTTGGCATACGTGTTATAAACAATTTGAAATCACTTAATGTATACATTAAGTCGGACATTATCACGAGAATTTAAATAGAGAACATACCATTTGAAATTATTTCAAATAAAATTAATAAGTTTATTCAATAAAAAGAAATAGCCCATCAAATATAAAATTGGATCATTGTCATGTAAATTAATGTTCTAGTCAAAAATATAGGTAACGACATTATAACAACAATATTCGAATATATTTTCCAAATATCTAATCTAATCTATCTATCTATCTAATCTATCTAATCTAACAAGATGATAATTAAAACTCAAAACTTGATTCTCATTCATTCTAGCCCCACAAAAAGCTGATGTGGACAATCTAAATAGAGAGTATTAGAAAATACAACTCTCTCATTAATTCAAACCCCACACAATTAACTTTAATACTTTTTTACACCACATTTACATCTTCCACTTAACCCATTTTCCCATAACCCAACTTTCTCTCTAACTGGCGATCCCGACCAAAGACAAACTACAGCAGCCTCAGAATTTGAGAACTGCTAGCTTTGTTTTTCACAACCCCTTTTGATTTATCTCTATTCTTCAACCTGAGTAACTTCGTGTCTATTATTTTTCTCCTTGAAGAATCAAATAAACAATCACCGTAAAAGGTTTGGAAACCCTCCATCACCGTTTTTAATCACTGTATATTCATCATGGTTATTACCTTTGGTTTTTGATCTCTCACAGATTTAGGTTAGACAATTCCAGAGTCTGCATGTGATGATTATCAATTTTGTGCACTATTTTTTGAGGTAAGCCTAAGTGTTTTCAAATTGTTTTAGTGTTTACTGTAATCAAAATCCAAATGAGGGTTTCAGTTTCTGAATAAAAGAGAAGGTAAAAGGGTTTCGGTTTGAATCGAATAGGGGGTTCTATTTTTTTTCAGTCATTTGAAATCCTGACGATGCTTATTTTATTTATCTGTAGAAAAATTCAGTTCGATCAAAATCAATAAAGGCAAAAACTCTTGGAGTGATTCAATCTCACCTTGCAACGTATCCATTTTATTTATCTACGGGTATTTTGCATGTGTTCAGTTCTTATTAAAGGTGAGATTTTGCATAATCACTTTTGAGGTATGTCTCTTTGCTCTACTTTTGTAAATGTAACGTTGGGCTATTTTCTGTCCACAGAAAGCTATCTCCGCTTAAGCCAGCATCAAAGAAAAATCTGCAGTAGAAATTGGGGTTTCATCAATTTCAAATACGGAATCAAATTTTGTAAGTATATAATATGCTCCTTAATGAAATATGCCGATCTTCCTTTAGTTTCATATGATTCATTAATTTCATCCTTTTAGGTGTTTTTCAATTGTTTGTTAGTAAAATAACGATGGCTTTCAGATGATGGAGACGTTCCTCTTTATTTGGGCCAATGTTGACACCAAGGGGAATAAATATTAGCTGTCTGCAACCCACTTATAGCTCAAGTGTGTCCAGAATATAAATGTTCTTGGCTACTATTTGCAAATTTTGTTGTTCAGGCCTTTGCATTCATTTCAAATCCGAGAATAATCATTAAACTCATCTCAACTCAATTGGTTTTTCAGGTGCTGGGTTTCTTTTTCATCGTGCGTCTTCTATGTTTAGTGTTAGGGACAATTTGTTTAGGTACTGATATATTTCAACTAATAAGGCCTGAAATGGAATCAGATTCATTTGGCCTCTAAACTCATAATTATGAAGGCCGAGATAACGTACTTTTATGGTTAATTTTTAGATTTTAAAATGATTTAAGTAAGGTTTTTAAGTTGATTTTAAAGGTTAGAATTTATCAGCAAGCAACAGGTCTACCGGTTTTGCACACATGCTTAATCGACCTCGGTTGATAAGTTCATTCTATAAGGTGTGACATGGAGTTAAAGTATAATTCTGATCATTAATTGTGATCAATTTAATATAGTCACTTGCTTAAATACCTGCGTAGGTAGGATGGTCTAAGTAGTTTGCTTAATGTATAGTTCAGTTCTTATTGAAGTTGCAGCGAGCCCTTTCATATTTTTTATTGATGGTATATTCTATTTATCATATGGAAATATTTTGTTCAGTTCCGACACGACAACATAATTTAATCATCATTTGAGAAATATACTGAACTTATTGCTTTGTTTTTGAAGTTGATTTAATCTCAATGGGAGCTGTTGACATTTTCTTAGCAGTGGAAACTGTAAGAACAGTGTTAACTTGCAAGTAGCCTTTTAAACAGTTTATGTCGTAGTAGAGTTTCTCTTGCAGCTTTGGAGGCAGATGATATCCAGAGAGAAGAACATAAATGTAGAGTATCTGGAACACATGCTGAAAAGAAACTAATGAAAATACCGTAAGTTCTCTTGCAGTGTACGTGACTCGGTAGTCAAAATTACAGCAAAAAAACATGGTATCTAATCAAGTGCAATTTGGCATGTTATGGTGTTATGGACAATCTTGCACTCTGGGCGGTAGTCTACCTACGGGTTACTTGCGTGCACAGAGCTCAAATGGTTGCGTTCATTATGCAGGTCAGGCTTTACATTGAGCCACTGGAATTCAAAGTTCTGAATAGTATACTACTATTTCTTAAGCTTCACTTATTCGTATACATTTTAGAACATAAGGAAATGTCTTTAAACCTTTTCTTGAATTCCAACCAGTGCTCGAGTTATGAGGATATCTTTATTTGTAATTATTTATTTATTTTATTTTTTGTTGCAGATGTTGATCGCACATTAGCTTTGACTTTGCGTTCATATATACATATTAGTGATCTTTAAATTGTTTAAATTATATTCCAGCATTAGCTTAGTTGTAGATCAATCACTCCAGTTATGTTGAATGTACATACAATACATTTTGGGAAAATTGGAAATATGTCCCATTTTCACTAATTCGTTTGGATATCTATCCCATAACGGCAAATATTAAGAAATCTATCCTAGAAAGAGAAAAAAACCGTTAACTAATCAATATCCCACATGTGTGGCATAACACGTTTTAGAACGTTACATTCCTGCCCTTATCGTTCACACAACAGTCAGCTTGTTAAATTCCTTGATCGATCTGCAACCTTAAATCCTTTTTTGGGTCGAAAGTACTAGTATTGATTCTGATTAATAAAATGTAGTTCTACAGAAAATATCCCCATTTCTAGAATTGATTGTTTCTCCTAGAAAATATGCCTTGCAGATTCTGTTGCAAATTGCAAATATTAAGATGTATATTCAAAATTACAACCAATGCATAGTTTTTAGCACTAACTGGACCCAATTTGGAAGTTCATCCAATCCCTTCACCATCGCGAGTGCAACGGTGACACGCTAAGTATCATCACGACGGCATTCTCCTTATATTCCCATGTCTTGCGTGTTCTTAACACTTCGATTACCCCCTCCATTGTATCACTACTTTCCATTATCTCCATTTATTTCATTCGAAAATCAAAAGGTTAAGAATCGTTGTGACAGGTATTGTACTAGTTTCGGTATAGCTTCAGCTTCACCAAACATGACACATTACTGTACCTCACCAGCCCGATCAACGCGATAATCTCAACCTACGATTTCTTTGATTCCCTCTTTTTTTTTGGTGGTCATGTGCAGGCGTCTTAAAAGTTTCTGGGATAGTTGATTCCTTCATATACCATGGTCAAAAGGCGATCAAGAAGAAGATGGAAATCTGAAAATTCATCTGAGATCATACTATCTCTCTGAATCTGCATATATTTGGCTCAACTTTTCTTGCCAGTCAATGGCCTCTGGTTAAAAGCCTGAAGGGTGGGAGCACAGAATGATACATAGATACATCATTCATAAAAGGTAACAAGGGAGTTCTCAAATCATCAAGAGGTTCTCGTAACAGGCAATCATATAGTTATAGATTTTTAATTATGTTGTTGTACCAATTTTTTTGTTGTACTGCTGTCTGGAGGCTTTCACATCCGCACTACACCATATAATCCCAATCCATTTGCAGTTCATGAGATTTAAATCCGTAAGTCATGGTCCTGTCTTTTGATTTTGTGAACGATGAGGGCAGGAATGTAACATTCCAAAACAGTGTTATGCCACACATGTGAGTTATTGTCTACTTAACTGTTTTTTTCTCTCTCTAGGATAGATTCCTTAATTTTTGCCGTTATGGGATAGATCCCCAAACGAATTAGTGAAAACGGGATATATTCCCAATTTTCCCATACATTTTACTCTGTTTGTGCGGGTGCAAATTATACATGACAGATCACTCAATCCTAAAGAAAAAGGATGCGGTGATTTCATTTACATTGAAAAGTGGGTGCTGAAAGCCTGAAACATAATATTACAAGTAATTCCATCTTAAATTTGAGCATTTCAATTAATTGGCGAAGTGCAATTTTATGTCACACCACAGTAACAACTTGAGTCATTGTGAAATTTTTAATTATGATACAGGTGGAGTACACTCGCTCGACATGAGGTCTTATGGTGTGTGTATTTGCAATTAGATTTACAATTTACTCTATACACGCAAATATATTGTATAGCAGTACATAATGATGTTCAAATATCTCAAATTGGAGACAAGTTTAGTAGTGGGCATAGAAAAAAAGGAACTATATGCATGATATGATATGCTCTTTGTAATGGAAAGCAAACTGTAAGTACACTTATTTATCTCCATTGCCACGTGCGCTAACAGGGTCCACGTGGATGACATTACTCACAGGATGATACATAGGGGCATCCGTGGCCCTCGGTTTCGTACATCTCGTCAAGACCAACGGTCGAAAATAAAGGGGTACCCAAGATAGATAAGTCCCGCAGTAGCACCCAAGGATGGCCTTAACCCATCACGAGGTAAGACATGATCAACGGTCAGAGGTAGTCCAACTGACATGGACATGACAAGAGGACTGACACCACCCGGCGTGGACTGGAACGCTCCAACCACCCGCATTTAATGTAGCTCAGAGAATACGTGTCGGACGACCAACGATGGAAACAAGGGTTGATCAGCGTGATGAATCTGGAGTATAGTCGAAGCCGGGGTGACATAGAAGTCCGCGACCACGCCCAAGGATAATATTCAAGTCCGCGTACAATGCACAGAACACAAGAAGATAAGATCTCAACAACTCATTGTCAGTAGGGACCCACCAAGTTTATCTATAAATATACACCCCCCCACTGGGAGGGGGGATCGAAAGAAACTAGGGAGGAGAGAGAATAGGGAGAAGTAAGTGAGTTTTAGCTCATGTGTTCGATGATCACAAGATCTTGTGATCATCTTTGTAACCATTTATTTTATAGTGAATCTCCCTCGCACCCGTGGGACGTAGGCCTTAGTGCTTGAACCACGTATATCGTTGTCTCTTTTACCTTTCGCACCGATAGTTTCATTTACATACTCGTATTCCAGATCTATCTGGATCCCACAGAGATGATAATGAGATCATGACAAACTAGAGGGGTTTGGAATCTATGAATTATCATCTACCTGTGCGTGTTCCATGCTTCTCACACCTCAAAGGCACGTAGTCAACTCTTATAAAGATTGTTTGTGATCACGTGGAACCGAAACCCGATTCTCGTGTTCACAATTTGGCGCTAGAAACAGGACCTTGTCCCTGCAAAGATTTATCTTTTCCCGTGACTTCACAGCCTCAACCTCAAAATTTTATTTAAAAACGCAAATGTATCTATTCTGGGATTCGTTTTTCTCGACACATTCATGTCTACCGTGTTTTCTACCAACAGATCTGAGCATTATATGACTTTTAAACAAACAGATCTGGGTTTTAGCAAACAGACCTGTTCTTAGACTATTGTGTTTTCTACTAATACATCTAGGTTTTATCTAGTTTATGAAGTCAAAGTTAAACTAACGGCTAACCCGCGGACTTTTGGGTCTCGAATTACCTCCCATGTCCTTTGTGCAGATTATTACAATGGAAAGTAACAAAGATACTGGAAAGACAAAGATAACTCCAAGAGATACCCAAGGACCACACCAAAGAATAACAAGGAGCAGCATAAAGGGCGAAGGACGCATAGCCGCGGACAACATGCAGACCGGCGAAAGCACGTGGCTCTTAGATGCGGGAAACATCGCAATGGAGGCAAAGAAGGCCTGCGGCCGCAAGAGCTGCTGCACCAAGCAAGGGGGTTTCTCAAGATTGCTTCCAAAGTAACAACCGGCAACGGGCCAGCCGAGCCTCGGGAGGCTATAGCCGAATCAATCCGAACCATCCCTACGGAATGCCGCCGGACAATGAACAAGACGAACAACTACCGGCAGGATCCAACGGAATAATCGAGCGGGGCATGCCATTGATAGAAGAAATCAATACCACGATCCCCGAGGGACAAGCTCAACTACAGGAAGGAATCCCCAATCAAGCATCGAACCAAACAGCGCAAATATTGGCACAACTGGAGGAGCTACAGAGGAATCAACTAACGTACGCGGATGCGGTGGCCCTGTTAGCTCAAGAAAACCAGCAACTAAGAGAAAAGATTCTCCGAAGCTCCGAACTAGCAAATCAAGACGACGAAGCTAACTCAATGCAGATGAATCAAGGGACCGAGGGACGATCTTCGAAAACATCCCTGCAACAACTAACCGAAGAAGGATACCCCAAAGAGATGCGCGGAATAGTAGAAGGTCTGACCCAGACTACCAACCAGAAATTCCAGACTACTACGACGCGGAGGAGGCCACAGCGTCGCAACCCACAAGAAGGACACGGTCTTCCATTCAAGACGAGCACTGTTTAGCAATGGAAAACCTCCGCGCGGAAATGCTAGCAGAGATCAATCAACTCAAGACCAGGCAAGGAGGTGGAAGACTAGAACAGATTATGAAGGAAGCCAACACTACCCCCCTTGCACGACAGTTGGCTACGGCTACCATTCCGCAAAAATGTCCGGTCCCGACCTTTGAATGTTACGACGGTCCGCTGACCCTCACCTCATCTACGATATTACAACGGGTAATGGCCAGTGGGATTACTGACGAGGCTATACTATGCAGATATTTCCCTTCAAGCCTGAAAGGATCCGCGTTATCTTGGTTTGATAACCTCAAGCCAGGGTGCATTGATTCATATGATCACTCACCAAAATTTCTGGCCACCTACATGTACAACAAAGTTGTGAACACATGAATGGACAAGCTTTTCTCACTTGCAATTAAGTACAGGAGTCCGTTCGAGAATACACGATAGATGGCACAAAGTATGTCGTGCCATTGGACATGTGGATCCCGTGGTGAGTATTAATCTGACACAAATGGGGCTTGATAGGATGAGCCCGTTGTTTGTTGAAATCCACTGTACCTCCCCAACCACCGAGGGAGATTTAAGGATAATCATTGAAAAACATGCAAGGTTGGAAGAAATTCAAAAGATAACCCCGAGCGCAGTGCACAACGAACCCCACGGACAAATTCCGCTGAACTAGTAGCCAGGCCCAGCCCACACCAAAAGGATCGAAAAGACGATCACAAAAGAAGTGGCGTAAAATTTGAAGACCGGTCTATACGAAACTCAACACAGCTATCCGCGCATACTAAAGGAGATCAAGGATCGCGAAGACTTAGATTGGCTCCCGGGTCTAAAGGGAAACAACCACCAGCTCTCGGGTAATCCAAAGAGTACTTCTGCGATTTCCACCGCTTTCTACGGACACACGACGCAGAAATGCAAAAATCTCAAGATAGCAAAAGATGTGGGTCGATAGATGCAGGGGATCTCAAAAAATATGTGGAAAAGGCTGGAATGGAAGATAGAGCCAAACGCAAAGAAACAGGTCCAACTACCCGAGGGTAACCGCACATTGAACTCTATATCCCGCTTCGTAAAAAAAGAGCCAACCCTAACGGCACAAATAGGAAAACGACCGAGAAAGCAATTTGAAGATTACTTGTGAGCTTTACAAAGATAAACGGGAAGGAAGTAGAAGAGCACGAGGAGTGGATGAACGCACCTCGATTTTTGAAGCCGATGATATTGAGGACGACATGGAAGATCACAATGACCCATTAATCCTCACATTGCCAATCGCAGATGCAACATAAGGAAAATCCTCATCGATGGAGGAAGCTCCGTAAATGTATTGTTTTACGATACATTCAAACGCATGGAGCTTAACGATGAGCAACTCCCCGACTTCACACTACACCATCTACGGGTTCAATGGCACGGCTACGGCCCCCGTGGGGATATTGTCTTACAAGTGGATGCGCAGCCCCATGAAAGTCGACACTCGCTTTAGCGTGGTGAACACGCCTTCACCCTACAATGCCATTATTGGACGAAGATGGGTCCACAAACTCAAGGGAGTCGCAGCTACCTACCATCAATACCTTAGATTTCCCACTCCCCTAGGAATAATGGAGATAAAGGGTGATCAAGCTTCCGTTAAAAGAGTGCCACGCGATGCAAATACAACTCAACAACGAAGAAGATGAGAAAAGGAAAACCCGCAAGGCTCGTAGCAAGGCGGTATCCAAAGACAAAGCCATCGACGAATATCTAGAGGAAATCTCGGGAAAAAGCTTGTCTAAAGGGAACTCTATAGGAAACACGGAGGCCTCAACATCAAAGGTTAATCAGGGCGAAGAATCTGAGGCTACCAAATAGCAATTAAAGAAAATTCCCCACCCTGGGGAACCAAAGCCCACTTTCACATCCTTGGAGGCGTGAAAGAGATCAACATAGGGACGGAGCGTAATCCAAGAAAGATCAAAATAGGTACTCTAATGGACGGAGAACGCGAAGCTTCATTGATAACACTCGCTAAAGGAATACGCGGACATCTTCGCATGGAAACTATCCGATATGCCGGGAATAGACCCGAAGACGGTGACATGATGAGTCGCGATTAAACCCGGCACACCCCCGGTACGACAAAAGATACGAAAGGTGGCCACAGAACATCACAAAGCAGTAGAATCGAAGCTACGAAAGCTATTAGAGGCCGGTTTTATAAAAGAAGTCAAATACCCCACGTGGATCTCCAACATGGTAATAGTACCAAAGAAAAATGGAGGGGGTCGAGACCGCATCGACTTCACCAACCCGAACAAAGCATGCCCAAAGGATAGTTATCCGTTACCCAAATTGACAACCTAGTCGACGCAAAGAGAAGGATATGAAGAGTTATCATTCATGGAAGGATATTCCTGATACAACCAACTATTTTTTGAGAAGAAGACCAGCAACATACTTTGCATTTTACACACCCCATGGTCTTTATTGTTACGTAAGAATGCCTTTCGGACTCCGAAAGCGGAGCAACGTACCAAAGGATGGTCGATGCTATTTTCAAGCCATGGATCGGCGGGACTTTAGAGGTTTACGTCGACGATATGCTCATAAAAAAGCGGGTAAGAAAGAACCACCACCAGGACTCAAGGACATCTTCGGAGCTATGAGAGAGCATAACATAAAGGTAAACCCTTAAAAATGCACTTTCGGCAACCTCGGGAAAATTCCTTGGATACCTAGTGACAAAAAGGGGCATTGAAGTAGATCCTGAAAAAATCCGAGCCATAACAAACATGCCATCTCCGAAGAACCTAAAAGAGGTACAAAAGCTCAATGGATCCCTAGCAGCTCTCCGAAGATTCATATCACGATCCTCGGATAGGTGCAAACTCTTCTTCAACATACCGAAAAAGGGACTAAATTTGAATGACGACGGCAATGCGAAGAAGCTTTTGGGCATTAAACAATACCTAGCAGAAATCCCCATCCTTCGAAACCGGACCGAGGAGGTCTTGGCACTCTACATTGCAGCAAACAGACGACGCAGCAAGCGCAAAAGATCGCGAACCCATACGAAGGAGGAGCAACCGATCTACTATGTCAAAGAAGACCCCGAATTCCGCAGAACGAAACTACACGAGAATTGAACAAACTAATCCTAGCCGTCGTATGGTCTACTTTAAAGCTGAGGACGTACTTCTTAACGCATGACATACGTATCCCATGTCGGGCACCCTTAGAGACCATCCTCAAAGGGGCGGGAAAGGTAGGACGAATAGCAAAATGGAGCACATACCTCGACCAATTCAACATCCACTATGAGCTCCAACACTCCCGAAAATCGTATTAGCAGGACTTTCTAGCGGACTCGCCTTTGGACAACGAAGAAGAAGTACGCATACAAGGATGGAAGGCTATGGGCGCCCAGAAATAGAAAAACCAGAGCCAAATAATATTCTTGAGCCAAGAACCCACGACAATGGGAGGTCTTCGTTGATGGCTCCAAAAATAGAGAGGGCGCGGGATAGGCATCGTCATCACCACACCCACAGAGACGAGATCGTGCACGCATTCGATTGGAATTCGAAGGCCATACCAATAACATCGTAGAATATGAAGGAGTGATCCATGCTCTCCGTTTGATAATTGAATTGGGCATACAAGAAGTGCGGGTAACAAGCGACTCACAACTGATCATACGGCAGATAGGCTACGAATACAATGTGTACGACGAAACACTAGTGGTATACATGGCTCTAGTGCAAACATTGGCCTCCCAAATACCAAAATCTTTTCCGACATCTGCGCAGAAAGGAGCTTAGACACGCGGATGCTCTGGCTTATATATCATCCATGCTTAAAAACGAAGATGTCAAAGCAATCAAGGTAACAAGAGTGTACGAACCATCCATCAAACTCCCAGAAACGTGCACGGCTAACCAACGCAAATCTAAGGAGAAAGATATCTCCGACGAGGATGTCGGAGAATACATATTCGACGATTTCCAGAACGAGGACATTACGGCAAGCGGAGGAAGACGACGATTATAGTCGGGAGGCGATTGGAGATCGAAATCCACTCTTTCCTCAAAGAAGGGAAACTCCCCAGACACCAAACAGGCTAGGAAGGTGCGGTCAAGAGCGTGGATGTACGAACTAAGAGACCAAGCCTTATACCGAAAATCATTCCTCGACCACTTCGTCGCTGCCTATCCCGATCGTAGGCATGTCGTTTTAAAAAATATACACAGAGGAGACGCAGGGAATCACAGTGGAATGAGATCCCTAGCGAGATAAGGCAAAGACGCAGGCTATTACGGCCAACCATGATCCGAGATGCAGCCTTAATGGCGAAGAGATGCGAAGAATGTCAAAGATTTGGTAACGAATCCACGCCCCGGCTACAAAGTTGAACTCGGTCGATAGTCCTTGGCCCTTCGGGAAATGGGGTATCGACATAGTAGGCCCACTCGTATCGTGGGACGGGGAAAGAAAATTCCTAATAGTGGCAACGGATTATTTCAAAGAAATGGGTAGAAGCAAAGGCACCGGCAAGAATTCGGGATTCGGACGTCTTCACTTTTATTTTTCAAAAATATCATCTGCGCAGTTTGGCATCCCCGCGAGATAGTCTCCGACAACTTGATAAACAATTGCAAGGAAAGAATATTGACTTGTCTGTTTCGACACCTTCAAGATTCGAAAAACAAATCCACCCCCATATACCCACAAAGCAACGGACAAGCGAAAGCCACAAACAAAACTTTGGCACTCATTCTTAAAAACAGCTAGATGAGTACAAAGGACGATGGTGTGAACAAATGCATAACGTTCTATGGGCATATAGGACGACTCGAAGATCAGCCACCGGAGAATCCCCATTTCTACTCACCTACGGAGTCAAGGCTGGTCATCCTCATGCGGAAATTCTACTTCCAACTACAAAGACGAAGCCCGGGAAAAGAATCTCACCACGGACATGATGTTGGAAAGGCTCGACGACCTCGAAGAAAGAAGAGAAGCAAAGACCGCAAAGAATGGAAACTACCAACGCAGTCGGCGTAGAATATAACAAGAAAGTGAAATTTAGAATTTTGTAGAAGGGCAAGATATGTCGAGGACCATTCCCAATACCAGAGAAAAAAGTGGGGAAAATTAGCACCAACTTGGGGAGGACCCTACATAATACATGACATCGCAGAAATGGCTCTTACTATCTCGTAATATGAAAGGGGAAATCCTCATGCATCCGTGGAATTCCAAATACCTCAAGCCATACTGCCCATGATCAATCACCTGCGTGCGCATCTCAGAAGAAGAAAATGGACTTGCTAATCCACATGTTTCTATCTCTGACAAAGGAGTAACACACCTTAATTTTTCAATCAATCCAAGTTTTCATTTTCAAATATCATATCCCGTTCATTACCCACGCACATTTCAATTTATTCAAAACCCACAACCTATATACAACACATCATATGAACCACATGTATATACTACTTACACAATGTACATTGAAAACCATGTCACATCATAATAAAATATCGATGCAATTGTTACCCCGTGGATGTAGGCCTTAAGGCCGAACCACGTAAATCGTTGTACAATTAATATCATTAGGAATTGACGTTATACTTAGTAAGAGGGATATCCTGCACAAAGCATGGATCATACCCACTACAATATACCGGGCAATATCCCGTGCAAAACACACACACGCAATATATCGGAGCATACACATGCGATCTCTCGTAACTCCTCTCAAATGTCTATAAGTGTATGACCCGGGAGGCGACTTCTTACGAATGAGATATCCGTGCCATTTTACAAGCCGCGAACTTAATGGAGTACATCCTTAAACGTCGGCCAGACCCCACCGTCCCGAGTGATCCTCCGCCAAGGAATTAGCCGGACGGGTGCAAGGTCACAAGACGATTCCGGGATACCAACCTACGGAGTTGCACGAACAATACACTTTATCAAACTCAAAGACTGATATCCGCGGGTTACAATAACTACGGAATTTTCCATTATAGTTAAAGACGATAAGACATAAATTCAACAAAATTCAAAATCAGATTTAATCACCAAAGTTTGATCTAATACATGCAGTTGATTACAAGCCCAGCAGGCAAAATAACAAAAACGCCAAAAAAGGATAAGCAACCGAGATCAATCCCTAGCATACTAACTACGGTCTACCGAGTAGGAGTGTTATCTCGCAGTTTATCCTTCGGCGATGAAGGAACGCTACCACCCGAGGAGGGCCCGGAAGAACTTGATGGGAGCGCCGGTACGGGACGCCGAGTATAATTCTTGGTTAACCCATGGTTTTCTTAAGGTCCAGCTCAATCTCACCAAGAATCTTATTAATCTCTTCGGCCGATTGTTTGCGGGCCCATTAGACCTATGGCTACGCTCCTCATCTCAGCCTGATTTAAGGAAGTACAAAGCTGGTCTATCCTTTGATTAGCTTGCTTCAACGTTTCGTCCTGAGACGAGGCCAGACCACGATGGTAGCTAACTTGACCCTCCAGTTGAACTACCTTAGCCTGAGCTTCGGCAAACTTTCCATCTCATGGCTTTAAGCTGTACTTGAGCTCGCGAACAATAAAAGAAGACAGTGAGTTACGACAGATACAATGCAAAGCACACTCGATGACGAAGACGTATACCTTCACAATGATCAACCGCGGAATCCCTCGCTTCTGCGGCATAATCATATTCATTTGATAACTTATCATAATCTACCTGCAGCAGATTATGAGCATACTGACTTGCGCTCAGGTCATTTCGAAGCATCGAGCCCGAATGACGATGTCGATTAACCTCATCATTCTTCAATTCCAACCCCTTGTTGAGACGATACATAGTCACCTCTAAGTCTCTCACGTTCAACCCGACGAGCCACATCAGCTCGAGACGCGGGACAGCACTACTGAGAGCACTACATTCTGCCCTAGCATCGTCTCTCTCCTTGGCCAAACGCTGCATATAAGTCCGCACATCCGAGGGATGAAGACCGCGCTTGCCGCAGCTCGCCTTCCGAACATTAACTTTAATTTCTAAGGAGGAAATCTGCCCGCGGGCTTGCTCAAGATTATCCCCCGCGTCCATAAAAGAGCCCCGTTGAACAAATGGCGGTCATGGTTATTTCGATTTTGCAAATCTACCAAGCAATACTTTTCTTACGCTCAGTCTTCGACCATCGCGTTATGAACATCCGCGCTGGCATTCCATTTAGCCGACTCACTCTTAAGTTTTTCAACTAACTCAGCAATGCGACCCTTTGACGAGCCCTCTCACCCGAAGCCACAACAATTCAGGGACTCCACCCACCAAGATAGTACAGCGGGAGGAGGGAAGAAAGAGAACTCGGAATAAATAAGGAGCAGGAAACTACCAAAGAAGAGGGAGCGCAGACCGAAATGGATGAGGAATTTTCCTCAAAGAATGCTAACTTGGCCTTAACCAGAGCCAACTCGAACGTAGGCGAGCCTCTTCCGTGCCCTGCTGCTCCTTACGCTTAAGCAAACTCTTTAGCTCGGTTATTTCTTCATCCTTAGCGGAGACCGAAGCCTCGACACTCGAAAGCGTCTCTTCACAATGTCGAAGCTTCCCCTCTAGCTTGAGAGATTTGGCCCTAAAGAGCCGAGTAAAGTTGGTGATTACAATACTCACTTCTCATCATCTATCAAAGAAAATGAGGAAGTTAGCTCACATCATATTCGAACGAAATCGTGGATAAAAAGAACAAGACAAACCTCCAATAACCGCTCTTTGGGGTAATCAGTACCGATACCCATCGGCAATAGCCATCATGTCGAACGGTAGGGGAGGATCCACCACAAGATCAAGCCCGCCGGCTACGAGATTTTTACCCCATCCTCGATCTACCGCCTCCTCGGGGTTAACTCCATGTACCTACGAGTAAAAGCATCCGAACTCTTTTCCCCTTCAATCACTTGGGGCGGGATGAGGAACAACCAGCGGGTTTTTCTTTCGTGCACCATGCCAAAACAAAGATCATCATCGCCATCCGCAGCCTAAGGATCGCGAGAAATCATCTAAGGGAGAGTCCGAGGTATTCCCACCATGAGCAAAGACCAACATTACCTTGCACCAAGGCCCCACCAACAATGTGGAGGAGGCACCAACAAAACCTCCCTAAGGCACTACCAAAACCCCAAAGATCGGACCCGCGATGGGCCACCAACGCAGACTATCCTCGAGAACACTCCAATCATCACCACTGGAAGCAGAGTGAAGTCCGAAACAAGCCCCATAACCGTGGACATGTCAAATGACCTGTTCCCGGATAAAACCTTACCAAAGGAGAACTCATAACAAGCACCCCCATCCTTGTCACCACTACTAAGAACAAGTCCCTTACCTTTATCTATAACATTCACACTGGGACTTAGTAACCCCCTCCAGCATGACGTCCATCACCACCAATACCACCAGCATCCGAATCACCTTTACCACCACCAGTGGCAGTGGCCGGGTCACCTTGACCACCACCAGTGGCCGAATCACCTTGACCACCACCAATAGCCGGGTCATCTTGACCACCACCGGTAGCCGAATCACCTAGATCACCACCAGTGGCTGGATCACCCTGACCACCACCAATAGCCGGATCACCCTGACCACCACCAGTGGCCGGATCATCACCTCCACCGTCAACTGGCCCGATCACCATCACCTTCTTGAACAAAGTGGAGAAGTCTCAATTCGCTCTTCCCTATCTAAGAGTCCTCATCACCACACACGGACTATTTACATCCTCGAAATGAGAGGAACCCTCGGTGGGAGAATTCGATGATTGCTTGGGATTAATCTTCTTACCTCTACACACCTACAACACGTAATGATAAAAGAACCATTGGCATCACCTTTCCTTGGCATAATCAACATTATTTAAGAAAACGTAGGGGCATACATACGAAGAAAACAAACGACGCACCTTAACAACGTCGGTATTCCGCGAGGAAGATTAGCATCGTGACATCTTCGTCTTCTCGCATCATCAACATCACGGCTATAAACAAAATCCATACCGCAAAACTCATCCGCCAAAGGCATGAATGAGCGTAACGAGCGGAGAAGCTTCGCGAGGAAGACCGGCCAACAAGTGGGTCACCAACCACGGGGACCAGGGACCCAACCATAGGCCCACGGCCAACGACTTCAAGAACAAGGCGGACCACTCATAGTCATGATCACGCTTGATTCTCTCTCGGCAGAATAGGAAGACCTTCGGCACCGGAATCCTCGCCATCTTGGAATCACTTACCTCGCTCAAAAGGCGAACTTCCCCCTTAATGTAAAGTAATGTTCCGTAGACTCACGTAACCACGGCTTACGAGTATTCCTCGTTAACATAATCTCCAAAGGATTTGTTGAAATTCTCAGAGTATACCACCCTTTCTCCTTTTCTAATCTAGGGGCATAGCAAGTCATCATCGTTTTCCCCTTACTACGAAGATAGCATTCACGAAGATGGCGAAGATAGTTTCCCTCAACAACTGTTGCACCCCGCGATTATGACTTTTCTTGCGCATCGTCGCGGCTGCAGACAGACCCGTAGTAGAAATCATCACCAGCTTTATACAAGGGTAACATCAAACCAGCCTCGAAAGCACCCACGGTTGTCAGCAAATGAAAGGCATCGTACTTGTAATTGGTAACCATCTCATAAGTTATGTCTTTATCAGCGGCATAAAACGAACCCCGAAAATGTCAAGACCATGCTTCACCTTGAAGGCCTCGAGATCAATGTGCTCGGAAGGTAAACTTCTTATTACCCGAGATAAAGGACGGAAAGTAACGGCAGAGTCTTCCTCGAAACCTTCTTCCGTAGCATCCTCCACAACCCGCAGCCTTCCTCTTAGGAGGAACTAAGTCTCCAGAAGACTCTATCTCCGTAGCCTTTCTTTTCGAAGTAAGAGTTTTAGTCGACTTACTTGAACTAGGCACGGGTGGGTTAGTCCGTTGAGGCCGAAAGCGAGGGCCGCACATCCAAAGGTTCATTACGAGGATTCGGTCTGCTTCTTAGGAGACCCACCTCTAGAACGAGTCGCGGCATATCTAGATCCTCATGGAGGATCACCCCTCCTAAGTGAAGGCCTTTGACCGGAGGATGAGGATGTTCGTCCATCCCGAAGATTACCCCGGGTAGGTGGGGGCGAAGCTCCACCCCTTACATTAGGATCACTCCGGGAGATCGATGAGGACTTGACGGAGTCGATAAGGAACCCGCGGATGATCGGACATGTCTGCGGGCACAAACACGAATAGGAACTCAAATTAGAGGCAGAGAAGATCAAAAATCAAGAAAATCTCAAGAACAGCAGTGCAAAAGAAGAAAACCCTAAATTTCATCTAACAGTTGCCTAAACTCTCAGATCATTATCCGAACTCAAAAGAAGAAATAAAATCAAAGCATGGCCAATGGAACGCCCAACTCAGTAGCGTCGACTCTCAAAACCCAGGGTACATTTAAATTTAAACTCATCATCAACGCATCACCAGAAGATCAGAAACTCGACAAGCTTAAGCAGGGTGATTAAACGGAATGAAAGATCATACCTGAATCACGAAGAATCAATCAACAGCAGCAACGAAGAAGAAGCAACAAGTAACAACCACAGTAGCAGCAACCACGACAACCACAGTAGCAGCAACAGCAGCAGCGATGGTGTCAGAGGAAGTTAAGAAGATGAAGACAAGAACAAAGAATAAAACAGAGAATGTGAATTAAAGTCACATTCTCTCACTCTTCTCCTCTTTATATAGAACCGTAAGGAACCGTCCACTACCCAAAGGGCGCTTATGGCCGGACATGGGAAACGTGCACAATAAATGCAGTAGCACCTTTTTTAGGAGGAGTTATGAGGGAGATAAAAACGCATGCACACACGGTTCTTCTTCCAACAAAAGCCAAACGCCCAGTACCATTTATTTTATAGTGAATCTCCTCAGACCCGTGGACGTAGGCCTTAGTGCTGAACCACGTATATCGTTGTCTCTTTTACCTTTCGCACCGATAGTTTCATTTACATACTCGTATTCCAGATCTATCTGGTCCTGGAGATGATAATGAGATCATGACAAACTAGAGGGTTTGGAATCTATGAATTATCATCTACCTATGCGTGTTCCATGCTTCTCACACCTCAGTGCACGTAGTCAACTCTTATAAAGATTGTTTGTGATCACGTGGAACCGAAACCCGATTCTCGTGTTCACACAAACTTCTGTAAGCATGTTTTTATTATGGGATATACGGCCATCTAAACTTTTTCAGCCCTGCTGTGATTAATTTTACGATGGATTTAGAAGTTAACGTGTTTTTATGTACTGATTAGAAAGTTTTAAACAATTTTGGGCCACTAACCAAATTTTCAAACAATATAACATGCTCTCAGGCTTGATTTGGTAATGCTTTTATTTTCTCAAAAGCACTTTCAAAAGCTATTTATGTCAATAATTTTTGAAATTAGTGTTTGGTAAAAAAAAATCAAAGTGCTTTTTATTTAAAGCACCTATCCAAATTCCTCAATTTTTAAAAGCTGGGGAGGAGGAGCTTTTAAAAGCTACAAAAGCATAAGCTGTGGCCCCACCTAAATTTAGTGATTGATTTATCTTTTTTATCCCTACTTTATTTTATAAATGACAAAAGTTACCTCTTAAATTTATATACAATCAATTTTTTTACTATTTCTTATATTGCATTCTTTAATTTTTTTTAATTTTTCAAACTATTTTATATACCGTTTCATTTTATTTGTTAACAGTATAACTAAAAAATATTAAATGATTACTTAATTTTAGTTTAATTTTTTGTTTGAAATATATATATATATATATATAAGTATTTAAGTTAAATAATTTTTTAACAATCATAATAATAGTGGTAATTAGTATGAATATTAATATTATATAGTAAAATAATTAATTATTTTTAAACCCCATAAAATTGAATAAACCTACCATTAGAGATATGTCTGTTTTTGTCATTTGCTACAATAATTATGGTTGAATCTGAAATTTTACCAAACACGCTTTGATTGCTTTTTTAATCAGCTTCAACTTTAATTAATATTTTACCAAACGTCTAACTGCTTTTTTCTCACAGCACAACACAGCAACGCACAGCAGAAAAGTGCTTTTACAAAAGCTGTAGCAATACCAAACTAAGCCTCAGTCTCACGTATCAATCTATTGTCTTACTTACTGGAGCAAAGGCACGGCTGAAAGGCACGACTAGAACAAAAAGGTGATCTCCCGGTGCGAAGCACGGGTTACTTTCTAGTTTATGTATTATATGTGTTGTTATTAAGGATAATTTGGTCCGAGTTAAAAAAATATGTTGATTAGGTCCGAGTTAGCAAGTCGGCTACGATTTTTGCTCTCCTCGGATCCATTTTTGCTCTCCCTTTAACAAAAATCTATAAAAATAAGCCAGCATTAAATGTCAAAAACTAGCTAGAATAGTGACTCTTTTTTGAAATATACACAAAATGTGATGTACTATGGTATACTTGTGCATGCTATGACGTGCTGTGCATGGCGACGTGCTTATCGTGCCACATGCTGTGCCGTGCTACTGTGCTGATTAGGCTAACCCAGCACAACCCATGAAGCTAACGTGCTGGATTCATAATAAGGTGGAACGACTCGATTTATCACCTGCATTCCTTGAGGTATGTTTGAATTTCCATCTGAACTTGCTTAAGTAGTTTTGGAGATGGAATTAAACATTCCTTGAGGTATGTTTGCATTTCTTAAGATTTTTCAACTGTTTCTCAAGGTTCTCTCAAGTTCTACCGACTTGTTCAACTGTCAACTCCCTTGCTTATGTAATCTTAAATATTTGAAGATGGAAACATGGTTTACTAGAGGTAGCTTGCGTGTGATAGCACACTTACTCACGCTCTCTCCAAATATAGAGACTCTGATCCTTAAACGAAATGGGGTAACCTTTAACTGTGCTCTTTGTTTTTAATTTGATCACTTGTATCTTTAGAACACAGTCTTATTAGCATTCATCATTTGTTATCTTTGTTTGGATATAGTCAAATTTGGCGGACGTTGAAAATGATTGGGAAGCAAGATTGGCATTGCCGGGAATGTTGTCTCACCTCAAGTTTGTCCGTATTGAGGGAATGGTGGGATGTGATGCGGAGATCAAAATTGTGAGTTTTTTGTTGAAAAAAGGGAGCGCTTTGGTGGAAGTTGCTCTATGCTTTCAATCTATTGTTGGCTCTCCAGAAAGAACGAGGCAGGTGCCACAATTTAACAATAAGATAAGAGCACTTCCAAGAGCTTCATCAAATATCACTATGATGTTGGTCTAACCTTAGTATAATCTGCGGAAAAAGAGAAGACAAATCACAAGACTTCCCTTGCGACATCTAGTAATTTGATGATTCTTACTTTTGTTTTAATTTCGTTTTTTGGCGATAATGTCTCCATCTGCGAAATAGAATGATTAAGATTTTAAATGTTATTCAAGACTGTTCTCCATTGCTGCTTTTATAATCTGCTTCCACTGACAAACTTTGCGAGGGAAGTTTGTTTTAATTTTCTGCTGCCTGCATAATATACGTTCTTTGCATCATTAGTTGATCAAGAACACATTACCGCTCTAGTCCTTCAGTGCTCGTCCTTGAGTTGGAAGTTATGAGGTTGTGTGTGCAACAGTATAATTTTAGTCTTTAACCTGCGTCCTCAGCTATGTTTTTTTTTTTGTTTTGTTTTGTTTAGTTTTCGGTTATTGTTAAGGTTTATTTAGTTGCACACAACTTATGTATTGCAATTAGTTCGGTGAGCTGTTCTGCTGCATTTGAAATGGCAATAACACTGCCGAGGTTTCGGCTGATAGAGAGGGTCTTATATTAAGCCAAGGAAATGGGAGAGCGAAAAATGGAGGTGGAAAGTGACTCCTCTCATATGCTATATCTCTATGCAAAGGAGAAGTTAGTCCATACATGACGTTCAACTGGACTTCTTGATAATATTTAAAAGATTTCTGTTGGAATATGGAGAGAGCAGTTTTATATATACAACGGAGATGTTAAAAATATTGCCGTTTGATGTTACAGTCATCGCGGAAATGATCAAGTGGAATTTGACTCACTGAGCTTCCTGTGAAGCTCAATGAAATGATGTTGGCAGACATTCTTGGTAGAGTGTGCACTCTACAGTAGTTAAAGACATTTTTTGTGGTCTCTTCTTTTTGGCATTTTATTAAAACAAATCACATGAGGACATCACTTTAACACTTATAGTAGATAAAGTCACATTTAGATACAAGTTTTGAACGCCATGTTTTAGTTTCCGCATATTGGTGTCTTAACTAAAAGTGAAGTCAATTTCCCTATGAGTTCCCTGTCTATAACGCACCTAAATACAATAATTAAACCACTGGCAATTTTACGCAAAGAGTACTGTTTCCAGCGAAATACTGAAATCTGAGTAAGTTCCCAGGTTACGTGCCTCCTTAAATGCAACTAAGGTTTGACTGAATATCTGCATGCATGCAATCCATACATAGACGAGTCATTCGGGAAAGATAATGCACATGACATTCTAGGCAAGAAAGTGCCACTCCTACTTGATTCATGGACGCCGCATACATGGACAAGTTATGCTTTAACACTCATCATTTGTTTTCTCTTTATCAAAAATAATAAAAATTCAAAGCCAATCCCAAATCAAAACCATGGTTCCCATCAATCAATACACCTCTAATTTCTTCTTTAAGATTTCATTTTGGTAAGAACTCAGCTAGAGTTTCAGGTTCAATATTATTTGGTGTGAATTTAACAATTGGGTCTTTGTCAATATTATTTGTTTATTGCATTAAGAACAACACTATCAACAAACACTTGCTTGTAGCTTGTGATCACATAATAGAAATTATTAACGAAGAACTAGACATAAATCTAGATATAGCAATTATACTAGCTACGTGATTTCTCGAAGGAAGTCTTGAACTAAACACTAGGTGATTCTATTCCGGAGTCTTCAAATTATAAAAGTACTGTTGTTAGTTTACTATATGCAGGTAAATTTTGTTGCTCTCCACCCTATTTTGATGTGCAAAAAGGCTCTTGCGATGTGCTCTTAGCCTTTTCTTATAGTTCCTTTTCAATCCAGTAGAACAAGGGTATAAAGCAATTTCCTCCAAACCCTTCGCACTTTTCAACAGAAATTTCAAAATTTTGAGCTCACCATCACATCCTTCCCCAATTTCAATCCGAACAACTCTGAGGTGAGACAGCATGCCTGGCAATGAGAATCCTACTCCCAAATCATCTCCAATGTCTGCTAAATTCAACTTAATCCAAAAACAAAATGGTAAAATGAAAAATATTAGTGACAAAAAAATTGTGGTAAAATCAATATATATAAAACACACTGCTACGCAGGTTCTACAAATGTTTATATATACACATAATTAAAGTTGTATTAGACAGTGTTATAAACTTATAAAATACAAACTACCTCGGATAAATAATGTTTATATAGATGAATGCCACTCCAGGTAACCCCATTTGGGTTACCTATAAGGATCAGAGTCTTTATATTTGTGGAGATTATGAATAAGTATGCTATCGCGCAAGCTACATCTAGTGAACCATGTTCCCAGCCTCAAAGATTGAAGATGAGGTAAGCAAGGGAATTGACAGTTTACCGATTCGGTAGCACTCGAGAGATCCTTGAGAAACAAAAGAATATTCTATCAACAATGTTGAAGCTAAATCATACACGGATGACCAAAATATCTTAAACAAGCTAATTAAGAGGAGAAACCCAGAATTTGACCATGCAATAAGAACTTACCTCAAGGAATCCAGGTGATAAATCTAGTCGCTTCACCTTATCAACAGCTACAAGAAGTTTCACCATACGTCTAGCATACACTTCTTTTTGGTCTAGTTTTTCTTTTTCAAACGAATAGTGATGCCTTATGGTCGGATTTGCACTGGATAGCTGATCGGAATAGTTTCTTACATTGTAGTCATATCTCCGATTAGTTTCACAGGTGAGCTGTTGAGATTAGGCGCAGATAAGTTTATAATTTCAGGCTTAATGTCGTATACCTGATGACAATGACCACTACCGTGCACATAGGAGTATTTGAAGTGCTTAAGGCTGAGAGACTCGACACTGAAATTCCTTCGGTTATATATCAGTTTGTATATCACAATCAACCATATACAACGTTTCAAGAAGTGGACAGCTTGAAAAATAAAAAATCATTTTGGCAACTTTTTCATAGGAGTAATAATTTTGGCAACTTTTTCATCATTTTTCCTAATATGTCCTTGTCCCATTCATTTCATATCAAAGAAAAAGGAAGAAAAGTGGTCCCTATAATATCAGTTGTATTGGCCGATATTATAGGTTTTTATTGTGTATCGTGAAAATCCTTTACGTTAAAATATCAGCGATACAAGGACTGAGCGATAAAAATGCTCATGGTTCGGTACAAACCGATATATCAGGTTCACTGTACATTGACAATATCATTAAGGGTAACTTGGTATAATAAATTATTAAAATTTGAAAATTCGTAAATATAACCCCCATATATTAAGGAAATAGTTCATCTTCCACTGCACCCATTGAATTAACAACTAAAAAAGATTCTCAGATGAACGGAGAAAGAGTAGATTTGAGTTTTGAGAGGAGATATGATTATGCTTGGGAATCAACAACCACAAAATTCAGGTTTCATCTTCTCCTTCAGGGAGTTTAAGTGGAACGGTCAGAAGATTAATCTTAACCATAATGGCGCTAACATCAGTGAGAAATGAACATATTCTTGAACAAATCATCATTGAGAATGATTTTTTTTAGATGGAAATTTTAGATCTATAACAGGAAAAGAGGAAAAAAATGAAGAGAGTTTACTTAGAGGCGGCTTGGCTGAACATATTTTTGTTAGATTGCCTTGTGTTTTTGGGCATATATTTATATCAGAGAGAGTTGTAATCGACGGTCAGGGATGTTTGAGTTTTTAGGGTATCCAAGGCTCTTAGAGCTGCACTGTTCGATTCAAGGTTTGGTTCTAGGTCGCGGTTCGGAAAATGGGCTTGAAATGTTTGTTAAGTGTAAATTCTAATAGAGAAGTAAGAGGAATATATTTTACATTTCAAATGCGTTACCGTTTTATTCACAAAAATAAAAAATGATGTTTAGAGTGTGAGGTAGTGTCAGAATAAGAGTGAAAGGATCTTTCCTTAACACATAATATAGTGGTACTAGATTACTAATAACAAAGTACATGCAGGAGGGTGTTCAGAAAAGAAAACTCCATCTGGCTGACAAATTAGAGGAAATTAACCAAAGAGAACATACAAACTTAGTTACTGCAGCGACTCGAGGCCAACTAATGACGCCTCAAAGATACCACCACGCACCGAACGATGACATTGATTTTCCCAAACACTGAAACCATGATGGAAAAACTCGCTAGCTGCTTCCAATACTCTTGACCCGGCTCGCTTTTGTGAAGATAGTCGCTCCCAATCTCAAACACTTTATTATCATGGCCAATCTTCTTGATATTCCCAGACCTCATATTGAAGCATGATTTGATATGATAAGCAACCACGGCTAAACCATACTCATCATCGTCAATTGTACTCAATGAACCAGTAAGCCATCCCTTGTTAGGGACGGAAATTTTCACGAGCGTCAAACCTCTCACGCCATAAGAGTTGGACTCAATAGCATCTAAAATTTCACCGACACAGCGGTCTCGGAAAGCTAAAGGCTTGATTAAGAAGACACACATGTTTTCCAAGGCAAAATTGTCTTGCAATTCCGGTTTTAACTGGTAGTACTCATTTTGCTGTAATATTGCTTCAACATTCCTCCGTGGGCCGTATATTTCCCCCCTTGGAAGTATGAATACAATCTTTTTACTCTGAGTAATGTCGAACTTAGGGACACGGAACCACAAAGCAATATCCAGTAGCGCCTGCTCACCTGATTCGCTGGCATAAACCGACGCTCTCTTGCTATCCCAAAAGGGACGTTCCTTTTTGGATGTCAATTGAGAGACTTTCTGAACAGAGTTACCTCCCTCTATAATCATAGCAACGACAGCATTAGAAGTTAGGTAGAGGGTACATCTGCGTAGAAAGCCTCAGGATTCCAGTTAATATTATTAAGGTGCTCCCGAGCGAAATCTTCACTCACATTCATACATCTCATCTCTGTAATTTTCAAACCGGCCAATTCCTCAAATTGGGCCACCAAGTTGCCGATACAGTTATAATAGTAGAAGCAAGGATAGGCCAAGACGAAAGTTTTTTCCAGTTTTTGATCTATCATTATTTCCTCTGTCTTCCGTCTTTTGCGGGACTCCGGCATCGTCGATGAAGCAGAACAATACAATTAAAGACGGCAGAGGAACAAATAACCTAGACGAATGTTTCTTCTTTTACTTTAATGTTTTCTGATGGCGTAAACAAATAACCTAGACGAAGGAAGCGTTTGGAATTTGGATGCTCTTCCGAGGCAGCATTATATTTATATACATGCTGGACTTTATTTATTTCCTAATATCACATGGAATGCCATCTAGATGTCCGAACTCGGGAGTTACCTAATTATTCACCGTATCTGAATCGGGTTTCACTAATTTAGGAGTCCGTATTGAAACCATTGGTACTTAACTTTACAACAAATTTGGTTCGTTTTCTCTGATCCCATCTACTACGTACACGTTTCATCAAAACTATCAGTAAACTACTACTATATATGTTCAGCAATCAGCATGTACCTGTAGTTAGATGTCTACTCGTGATGGACAGTCGTTGAACTCAATCACAAAAGCTCAATAATGAACTTGTTATTAAAGGGTTAAATAAGTTTTTTTTTTTTTTTTTTCACTTTTGCAACTATATGACCACCACTGCCATTTATAATCACAAAAATTTAACCACCGCTGCCATTTACTTTTTGAAATTTGCTTAAAATGGAATTTGATATTGAGATGACTTCTAACTTGGAGAACAAACAATCTTTCTCTCTCCTAAATGACAAGTCTAAACTATGAAAATATCACTCCCTTTACAAGGTCGCTTGATCCCCTTATATAGGGTTTACATATATAGTGGATGACAACTAATAAAAACCTTTACATAGTGGATGACCTTTATTACAAGGTCGCTCAATCATCGCATTAATGAGTGAATATCTCGGGAATCGAATCTTATTTACTCTCCTTCTTCTTCCCCATATTTCTTTTACTCTCTCCTTTTTCCGCAACTATTTTCTTCCTCGCGAGAAACTAGGACAAATCCCATCCTCTTCAAAAAAAGGAATCCCCAACCTATATTTGAGAATTGCACTCGAAGGAATCCTCAACCTATATTAATTATTTTCTTTTTAAGTCTTTAATAATTAATTATATTAATTAATATGGGATCTTATCTACGTATCTAACTATCAAAAAGTAAACATTGCATATGTATCTCAAGAATTGAGATTTTCGAGGAACAGTAAATATCAATGATATTTTTCAAGGAACAATAAATATCATTTCGTGTATCTAAAACCTTCAACATTACTTCCTTTTTTTATCCTGTGAGATTGGGGTATACCCAAACTAATTGGGGTATACCCAATAAGATAAAATCAGGTCATTATGAAATAAAACTAAGCCACCTCCTTAACCTTATATTTTTCTAAATGGCCAATATGCCCTTGTTTAATTAACACTAAAAATATCTCGATTAGCTTAATTAATTGAGTTTAGATTAAAACTTTTGAAAATGAAAATTCAAGTAGGTTAAACCTTTAATCCGTCTTATGCGTTCGATTTCGATCAAAAAATGGGTTTTCGAAAATGTTATAAGTCGGCAAGGTCGACGCTTGAAGAAGGTATAACCTAGGCATGGTATAACGTTTGAATAAAATGCCGACCACTTTCAGTTAGGCATGGTCCTTGGATGAAGAAAACGGCACCATGTTTTGATCGGAAGATTAATTTGACTAGAACATTAATTTACATGACAATGATCCAAATTTATATTTGATAGGCTATTCTATTTATTGAATAAACTTGTTAATTGTACTTGAAATAATTTCAAATGATATGTTGTCTATTTAAATTCTCGTGATAATGTCCGACCAATGTTACCGAAAACCGGCCGGGAAAAATACTTTGAGTCGAGGTCATTAGTTCAACAGGTGATTTAACCGGGTCCACGAGTCACATACATAAATTGTTTATCTAAATTAATTTCTACCTGTCCATTTCTTATGAGGAGATGCTACACCTCCCGCGTTTTCATCCCGTCTTTCATCCTGATAGGCTCAACATTTGGATTAGAAAAAGGTAAAGGTGGGTCCCTTCACATGTGTCTTGCGGGATTTACGACGGGTTTTGGCGTCGGTCAATCAATCTATCTTCTTATGTCGTTTGTCAATGGGAAACTTACGAATGTTCTAGTGGTAGGGACTAGGGAATGCCACGCATAGTTAACTAGGAAAAGTTTGTCCTTATATTATCAACTATTTACAATTTCCACCACAAACCCTAACTTCCTACCAAAAGTTTGTCCATCGTGGGGATCTCCTCTATCACACTACGCCTCTCTTTCCCTAGCTTTTTTTTTGGAAAAGATAAAAATTCATTCACCAGAGAGTGCTGAGATAGCACTTCAAAGAAACAACACACACCTATGGAACATGACAACACAAACATAAGTAAAGGGGAGTACAAATATGGAACAAAAAAAAATATTTCCCCTATTACATGTTTAAAGTCAAGTTACCGCTAAAAACACTCCCCAACCGTGCGTGAAATGCACAAACTTAAAATGCTTAAAGGGTTCATGAACTGCCGCCCCAACTAAATAAGCAAGCCTTCGACTTGAATAATTACCCTTGATACTTTGTTTTCCTTGTTTCGGAAAATTCTATCGTTTCTTTCGTCCGGAGTTGCCGCCATATAGCAAAAGGAAAATTATCGTTTCTTTCAAGCTTCATTCAGACCGAACCAACGAATATCTTTCCCTAGCTTAGCCGTCAATATTATCATTCCTACCAATCCACAAACTCGATACCTCAAGCACAACCCCTACTTTGAAGAAACGAAGATTGATGTTCATATAAAATGTGAGAAGGATCACAAAAACTGTTCACTTCTGTAGGTCGTTTGTCAATGGTGTTTATGTGATTGAAAAACTTGTTTGTGTATAACCTGTTACTATGAGAGTTTCTTGTATAATTTTTCTCTGATCAAATTTGTAATTGATTGCTTATTAAGTTCAATTGTTATCATTTGCATCAATGCAAAGGGGAATAAATTTTTTTTAATTTTTTTTTTTCAAGATTAACCTCACTATTCTCGATCTGTATTCTTAAATTTGTATGGATTGTGTTTTTGTTCACGTGTGTTTGTAAAAATTATCTCCTCGTTTGAATCATATGATGATATGTTTAAATGTTAAAAATTCAGAAGAATTATCGACTCATTGACTCGTACAGGATACGCTGAATCGCGGGTCTAACCGGCCGGGTCACCTGAATCTCATAAAACAAGTCGTTTTTGTTGATTTTCTTTGAGTCCCTTTGTTAATACGGCCCGGAAAGGTGACAAGGTCACCGATTCACTGGGATGACCGGCCGGGCCTGGTCGATTTTCAGAACATTGTGTCCTACTTAATGTATACATTAACTGATTTCAAATTGTTTGTGCCAACACGGCACAGCACGGCGCAACACGTTTATTCGTGTGCTGTGTCCGTGGCATGTGATGTGCTTAGCTTTTGACTATTAAAGCACAGCACGGCACATCACGTTAAAATCGTTGGCACAAAACAGCACGGCACATGACACGTGAAACACGCGACTTCGTGTGCCGGGCCGGCATGTTTTACACCTCTACTCTACCCATCAACAACCATGAATAACATGTCCGATTAGAAATAATGTGTGGGACACAACCATGTGCATCTCTGAAACATATAAATTAATTTATATTTATGAATGAAAATAATTTGCCATGGTTGCAGGCTCGGATCAAACAAAATTCGTGAAAAATGGAAATTTAAGGTTGAAAAGAACCTCTACGGAGGACATTAACTGGCATCACTTTATGTGGATGACGTGGGACTTATAAACAAAGATCATACTGTACTATATCTTAAACGGTGGGGAAGTTTTTGGTTGGATATGTGTTGGTTGGATGAGATTTAAGTGCTATAAAAAAAATCGTTAAAAATGGAAATTTAAGGTAGAAAAGAACATCTACGGAGGACATTCATTGGCATCACTTTATTTAGCCGTGCCCTACTGCACATGGTGGTTGGAGGAAAACAAATGCCAACTGCATTTATGTGAACCTCTACTGTAATAACACGTGGGCTGCAGCCATATGCGCATCCGACACAAGTAATAATGCAAAGTTACTCGCCTACGGATGCCTACTGAATGTTTGGCTCATCACTTTATTTAGCCATACACTACTGCACACGGGAGTTAAAAAAAAATTGGTATGAACTGTGGTTGCATTTGTGGGACAATCCATTATATTGATTTAAAATTAAGAGCACGGCCTATCCAGTGGGACAATTGGGGCTCCTTCCCATCAGTAGATTTAACAAAATTTATAGTGTAGAAAAAGTTGTTTCACATAATAATTTATAAAACTTGGCATATCCTATATATATGTAGTACAAATATAATATGCCATGTAATAACACCCTAAACAAACACCTTAAAAATTCCTAAATGATCCATAGTATTTTCAGAACTATATAAATGCCTTTAATTTAACGGATATGATGTCAAAACGATTTCGCCGTATCCGGCCCGATCCGTTATCCGGGGGCTCCTTCCCATCAGTAGATTTAACAAGAATTTTTTTTGTAGTTAGCCCAGTAGGTAAATGGATAGTATGCCACGATAGCCTATGTTATCCTAGCAAATAGTAAGTGACCAAGCCCTTTAGTATTTTTTTTTTTTTTGCTCAGTAAATAGATGATGCCATTCGTTGTCATTCCAATCCTACCCGAGGAAAATCTAGGTTATATATATATAATCATGACGTGTTCCTAGATCGTCTTAAAAGTTGGTATTACCTTCAGTCCTTCTAGAAAGTATGGATGATTAAAGTGGCTAAGAGTTTGATAGTTAGGTACTTTAGGCTGTCCTCATTTTAATTTTAAATAGATTTGATAGTTAGCTTAAGAGTTTAGACCGATTTCCCTGGAAGAGTAATTTTGATTTACTGCTCAAGCATTGTATATATATATTGGGGTTTGTTTGTTTCATTGTAATATAGCCTAGCTTATCCCTTTAGCTAGGTCTGTCACCTTTATCCATCATTAATTTCAAGTGATGGATGAATTATTTGAAGAGTTAGTAGGCTATTTGATGCAAGAGGAAGAAGCAAATATTCAAGAGAATACTAATCATGAGGCTCACAATTCTATTACCGGTGGTATTGGTGATGATAATTTGATGACACTGGCGATGATGGATAGTTTCAACAATAATGTTGATAATGAGCTAGATGGAGATTGCTATACCCCCCATTTGGATCAACAATGTAATGTTGATGAATGCTTAGCTGATCTTCCATTATTGGACCCCATCACCGGTAATTTTCAAGAAGATTGTGTCACTGGTATTCCATCCGGTGATAGAATCCACTGTGACCGTCTATTACCGGATGTCACTGATACTTCTCTTGAAAATTGTGATATCGATCGGTACTTCAATCTGATAGAGACGTCAACAATGCAGCAGAAAGCTTATGTAGATGTTTGTTGTGATCCTCATCAACCCCAATTATCATCACCAACTATACTTGATCATCAACCACAACAACAAGATCTGGGAACACAAGTATTAATAGCACCAGCTGATGACCGTAACGAGGAAGATATTGGAGAGGAAGAGGACATGTTATTAGCAAATGAGGCCGCCGCCGATGACGAGGATATTGGTGATGATGTTGATACATCCAGTAAAAATTTGAAGTCAGAACGTAATAGACGCAAGAGATTGAACCAACAGTATTTGACGTTGAGATCCATTGTCCCAAACATTACCAAGGTACTAATTATCTTTCTCTTGATCTTCCTACTGCTAATTATTTTGTCTCATGCATGCAAATTGTATATTATCATGCATTAACATATCTCTCTTTCTATGTATATATGTATGTGGGGGATAAATGAAGATGGATAAAAGAACTGTTCTTGTTGATGCTCTGGCTTATCTACAAGATATACTTCACCTGACACAAATTGAAATTGAAAATCAGAACAAAGTAATCTCGTCACTTAATAATCCTTCCTTGTCAAATGAGGAAACAATCAATCTTCCTCTTCATCATCACAATGAGGATGTAGTACCAGCAGCAGAGAAGAACGTCCTAGATGTTAGTGGCAGTGATGGCCAAGTCCAACCATTATTCCACACCTTACTAGTTGAACCAGTAGTACCACCAGGTCCGCCACCATTCGTAAGTCGTGCAATCTTTCCCGCAATAATGCAGGTACGTACATGGGTAGAGGTGTAAAATGTGTATTAGCGCTTAGCTTCACGTGCCATCTTTGTCTTGTGCCAACGATTCGCGTGTTGTGCCGTGCTGTGCACTAGTCAAAAACTAGGCACTTAAATGTCTTGAGTCAAAAAGCGCCCAAAGCCAATGGGCACATCACACGAATAAACGTCTTACGTGTTGTGTCGTCTTTTGTTATAAACAATTTGAAATCACTTAATGTATACATTAAGTACATTATCACAAGAATTTAATTAGACAAATATATCATTTGAAATTATTTCAAGTAAAATTAACAAGTTTATTCAATAAAAACAAATAGCCCATTAAATATAAAATTGGATTATTGTCATGTAAACTAATGTTCTAGTTAAATATAGGTGACGACATTATAACAACGATATTGAAATATATTTTCCAAATATTAAGGTATTATATTTGTTGTTATAAATAAGCCAACATAAAATGTTAAAAACTAGCCAGAATAGTGACTCTTTTGTGAAATATACTTAAAATGTGATGTATTATGCCTTGTTATATGATGTATTTGTACATGTTATGACGTGCTCTCTTAACGTGTTGTTGGTGAACACGTGCTTATCCGTGCCGCGTCTTTGTGCTATATTAGTCAACCTAGAACGTCCCATTTAACTAACGTGTTGTGCCGTGCTAGGCTAAGTCACGTGCTGGACTGGGATGTGCTCAAATTTTAGCGTGTTGTGCTGTGGTCGTGCTGGCACAACTCAATTTACACCTCTATACATGGGGATTGTATTAGTTTATTAATATTTCTTTCATTTTTTTAAGAAAAGGCAAACAAGTCTATCTTTTTCAAACAGAAACAATATTACTAAGTAGCCACCAATAAATCCCGAAAAGAGAATTATTTTATTTTATGTGATATGAATTTTAACTATCTCCATTGGTACCTCATTAACAAGCAGAAATATGTTTTATGGTGTTGAATCGGATGGGGCGAGAAGTTAGACGAGGAGAGATATGTGTTAACGATTGTGTTCAACAAAGCATTGGGAACAATGGGTCTAGTACAAAGATCTGTAGAAATGTTAAAAGGCTTTGAATCCATAAATGTTGCCCTTTCTACGTACGACGAACATCACATGCAATCTTCCAACTTTCTACGCGTAAGTTATTCATTGTTCATTCAACTTTCAAGAGAAAGCATTGTACTTATTGTTCTCCTTTCACAAGAGGGGTTACTCCTTCTCCTTTTGGTATATTAGAGCAAATCTGCAGTGGTGCGACCATAACCAAAGAGCAAAGAGCAAAAAAACTAAAATTTGGGTTTAGTCCGTGTTGTAACGCAGTGGGAGGGAGACTAAAATTTGGTCAGCAGCAACTTTGAGTTACGCCAACCAAAGTAATTCCAAATCTCGCCCCATTTCTTTTTTTTTTTTTTTTTTTTTTTATATTATTGTTAGGGCAACTCAAAGTTGCGCCAATGTTTTTTTTTTTTTTATTATTGATGAGCGCAACTCAAAGTTGCGCCAATTTTTTTTTTTTTATTATTGTTGAGGCGCAACTCAAAGTTACGCTCATTGGCGCAATTCCAAATTGCGCCCCATTTTTTTTTTTTTTTTTTTTATTGTTGGGGCGCAACTTTGAGTTACGCCCCAATCAGGCGTAGACGCAGATTACGCCTGACTATAACTAAACCAAAGACCAAATTTGGTTTGGTTTTTAGTTTTAGTCTAGGATTTACTCGATACTCCACTCGATAGTGTCTCTCGTTGATCAAATTTTTTAGTTTTGGCTTAATGATCGTGGATGCTCTTAGATACAGATATTACTATAATAGGCAAGGGGACAATTTGGTATTTTACTCCCCCGCCAAGTTCATGGGATACCATTGCCCCACCAAATATATGGTGTTGAAGGAGAAAAAAAATCAAAAAAAAAAAAAAATATGGAAAAAGAAAAACTTTAATAAAAGATATACAGTGGTGGAACCTAGAGTCTCGGATGGAATAAGCTTAACAATTTTTTACACATTCTTAAACCCATATAAAGCTTACAATCCAATCAAGAACAATGATTCTCCTTTTTCACAAATCTAACAAAATAAGAAACTAGGGACCACCAGTCTAGGGTATCAAAAAAAATAAAAAATAAAATAAAAATAAAAACAATAGGTATCAAGTTATACTAATTTTTTTTGTAGGAAATACTAATTCCTGGGAATGAAGTATGTTTTTTTAGCTTTTTATATGGACTTCATTCCTGGGAATGAAGTCTGTTTTTTTAGCTTTTTGTATGGACTTCATTCCTGGGAATGAAGTCTGTTTTTTTAGGTTTTTTGTATGGACTTCATTCCTGGGAATGAAGTCTTTTTTTTTTTTTGTATGGACTTCATTCCTAGGAATGAAGTCCATTTTTTAGCACGGAAGAACTCATACAAAAAAAAATTTAACACGGAAGGGTATTTTTATCTATTTAAATATTTTTAAATAATTATGGACCAAACAGTAAAGGCGTTTGACCAAAGGATTAAACAGACATGGGCGCACCTAAAAAAGGACCAAACGATATTTTTCCCATTTTTTTTTTTGTATGCTTATAAGAAGACTAGCATTTTATGAGCCTACTTAGCTAGGTTTATAAACTTGTACGAGTCGCTCCAGAAAATTTCCAACACGATTTGAATCGTGAGGTTTATAAACTTGTACGAGTCGCTCCAGAAAATTTCCAACACGATTTGAATCGTGTAAAATCGGACAAATTCCATTTTTATGCGATTTTGACTTTCACCTGTATGTTTGACCTACTAATTTCTAGTAAACCTGGCAAAAAACAGTGGCGAAGAGGTTTGAACTCGCGATCTCTAACCTATACAAGGTAGTTCAAACCACTGTGCCGTGGCTTATTTAATGATAAATGTGAACTTCTTGTCTATTTGTACAATTCTAACCATATTTCATTGAATTAATTCCATGGACATCAAATTTATATCTATATATATACATTTATATTTGATATTTATACGATTCAAGAACGAACCATGAATCTACGATTCACGATTCAACATACGATTCTATTCTTCGAATTAGAAAAACGATTCACGTGGTGCATTTGGGTGATGAGCGGCTTAACTTAGTATTTGGAACAATCTTAGGTTGCGATATGGTGGTGCATTTGGAAGGAACGGAATGCAAGGATTTTCAACAACAAAAAGAGAAATTTAGCAAGCATATTAGAGATATCAAGATTCAAGCTTATCTTTAGGACGAATCAAACACAAAGATGGTAGGTTTAACGGCTAATATGGTAGTTTGTTTATGGGATTCAAATTTCTATCGTCCCTATTTGAGAGGGCATGGAGTAGCAAGAGTATGTGTCTAATCTTGCTCTTGTAATTTTTTTTTCTTTTTGGTGATCGACTCCCATGTCGGTTTCCGTTTTTTGTTTCGGTTATATTTTTTGGGTTAAGGTACCCTCTTAAGTACCTTATTTTCAATGAATCCTCCTCTTGACCGATCAAAAAGAAGAAAAACGATTCACATTTCGATTCACGCTTTAAAAACCTTGCTACTTAGCATTGTAAACCTAAAATTTGCTCGCATTTTATAAGCCCACTATGACATAATAAAAAAAAACGATATCTGGACTTATGGGGTGTGCTGAACCCAACGGAAGCAGAACCTGGTTCCGTTTTTTGGGAGTCATGCATGATTATACATTATCCCAGGGAACCTCCTCCACAAGTTACACCATTTCATAAATAGGTAGGAACCTGAGTAGTATCTAAAGCGATATATGTGTTATGGATGGTTTACAATCCTTTAATTAATTTGCACCCTCAAGAAAGCATTCCTTTGTAGATGCGAGACAACATTTCCTTAAGGATGTGAAAAAATTCTCCAGCCATAAACCAAGTAAATTTATTGGCAGAGAAACATTTTAAACTGCTGATTTGAAACTAAATCTAGTCCCCTTTCTCACACTCCCACTCACTCGGGATAACATGCGGGATACCAATCATTTCACTTAACTAATAACCTAAGATTTTGATGATTAGGTATCTGTAAAGGAACTTCTGAAACCATAGAAAAGATTAGAGGCCGTCGGAATAATTACCACACATGTCATCCAACATTAATCTATGAAGTTTCCGTCAAGTAATACTTTTTTCTGTTAAGACTAAGTCCTATAAGCTAGATTTGGCTGATAGATTAGTCAAAAAGTGTTGCAAATCAAAAAAAAAGCGTTGTCTATTTGTTAGCATTCAATTCTCTCACCTGCCATTTGCTCAGCTTGATTGAAGTATTAGCAAGATTGTTTCAATAGTTCAACGCAATCAAAATCACCTTTTCAACGGAATGGTTCATCGCATCTAGATTTATTTTTTGATCATTTGTTGAGATTGGTTGCGTTGAATGGATCTAGTTTTCGCTAAATGATTCGGTAGCATTTCTAAATCTACTTTTATCTAGTATACTTGATTAGAACTACCATAGGACTTAGGAGGTTTTCCTAACTAACGTGGACTTGCTAATCTAGTCACTAAATTAGCACACCATAGGACTAAGCCTCAACAAAAATCTTACATTGCTTAAATCGTAGGAGTTCTCCATAGTCACGTTCTTCATTAATAAATTTTGTTATACATGTATTTGGTGCGAAGTTAAGAAAATCAAGGGAACTCTATTACGAGACTAATGAGGAAGACCTCCCCGAACAGTGAAAGAAAGTGTGAAACAAGCTGGGACTTCGTTTCTTCCCTTCGTTTCTTCCACCGATGATCTCGATTCGGGATCATGATGCGATCCTCTGTTATAGAAATAGAGTTTTCAATTTACACCAAAAATAAAATAATATTGTTTTTGTTAAGATCTACGGACCATAATTTTTAAAAATAAGAAAGAAAACTTAAGGAATATAATTTGTCCATAGATCAAATGACTGCACAATTAAACAATGGTTGCATTTCGTTTGACATGGTTTTATTTATGTAATCTACAAACAAGTGATACGTAGAGATCACGTGGCACTTGAAAATTGATGCATGGCTTATATGCATAAAAAAATTAATATGGCGTATATATGCGTCCTCTTCTCAAAGAACGGATGCATGATAATTAAGCATCCATTGAAGGATATTTATGCCTAAACAATAACCAATTTTGTATATTCTCCTGAAAATAAAACTTTGATATCATTGTTTATACGCAATCTTGCAGACATGAAGTAATTATTAAGTGTTTACCAAAATATGAAAATCTTTAGAAGATGGACTTGTGAAAGTGATCTGGTAGTAATTCTCACCTGATGGAAATCCATTTTGTCGTAATTTATGTAGTTAGAAAACGGCACAAAAAGGGAAGGTGGAATGTAACTCGGGTAAACTGAAACTATTGATCCCATAACGATCACTAATATTACCATGATGCTTACTTTTAATCCTGGAGTACTCTAGACATTCACTTAAAATAAGGGTACTAGTACTCTAGACATTCACTTAAAATAAGGGTACTATCTCGTGATCTATCTCCCTTTTATAAAGGCACGATGTTGACTAGAGATGAGCTTGTGAATCATAAGTTTTAGTATCTCTGCAAAAGTCTTTAATTAAGACAGACTTTACAAATCCGAGGCTTGATTGGGTATACCCGCATTAATTGGGGTATACCCAATAAGACAAAATCAGTCATTATGAAGTAAACTGAGGTTCAATTGTTAGACAAATTGAAGGAATCTGTATTATTGTATTTCAATTTTTGTTTGAAACAATATCCATCATTAGGTCTGGAGATATTAGAATTAGTGAAAAATGATTTAAGAGCTTGTAATCATTTCATTGTTGTTGTTTTACTATCTATTTGTCGAGTTCGTAAATTTAATGAAAGGTCGTTGGCGTTCTTAGAAAGGATGTTGTTAGATCTTTTTAAGGAGTATAAATACACAAGGTAATGGATTCGAAACAACACTATATATGTGAAGTGTTGTTTTCTGATTTTCCCAGTGTAGTACTTGTTTGTTGAATTTGGTGTACAAACAAATAAGCCATCCCTTGTTAGGGATGAACCAGTAAGCCATCCCTTATCATCGTCAATTGTACTCAATGAACCAGTAAGCCATCCCTTGTTAGGGACGGAAATTTTCACGAGAGTCAAACCTCTCACGCCATAAGAGTTGGACTCAATAGCATCTAAAATTTCACCGACACACCGCTCTCGGAAAGCTAAAGGCTTGATCAAGAAGACACACATGTTTTCCAAGGCAAAATTGTCTTGCAATTCCGGTTTTAACTCGTATAACTCATTTTCCTTTAATTTTGCTTCAATTTTCCTCCGTGGGCCGTATATTTCCCCTTGGAAGCATGAACACAATCGTTTTACTTTGAGTAATGTCGAACTTAGGGACACGGAACCACAAAGCAATATCCAGTAGCGCCTGCTCACCTGATTCGCTGGCATAAACCGACGCTCTCTTGCTATCCCAAAAGGGACGTTCCTTTTTGGATGTCAATTGAGAGACTTTCTGAACAGAGTTACCTCCCTCTATAATCATAGCAACTGACAGGATTAGAAGTTAGGTAGCCAACCCAACTCCCAGAGGGTATATCTGCGTAGAAAGCCTCAGGATTCCATTTAATATTATTGAGGTGCTCCTGAGCGAAATCTTCACTCACGTTCATACATCTCATCTCTGTAATTTTCAAACCGGCCAATTCCTCAAATTGGGCCACCAAGTTGCCGATACAGTTATTATAGTAGAAACAAGGATAGGCCAAGACGAAAGTTTTTTCCATTTTTTATCTATCATTATTTCCTCTGTCTTCCGTCTTTTGCGGGACTCCGGCAATACAATAAACGACGGCAGAGGAACTTCTTTTCTTCTTTTACTTTAATGACGATTTCTGATGGCGTAAACAAATAACCTAGACGAAGGAAGCGTTTGGAATTTGGATGCTCTTCCGAGGCAGCATTATATTTATATACATGCTGGACTTTATTTATTTCCTAATATCACATGGAATGCCATCTAGGTGTCCGAACTCGGGAGTTACCTAATTAATTATTCACCGATTTTGAATCGGGTTTCACTAATTTAGGAGTCCTTATTGAAACCATTGGTACTTAACTTTACAACAAATTTGGTTCGTTTTCACTGATCTCATCCTTTATAACACCTACTACGCATACACGTTTCATCAAAACCATCAGTAAACTACTACTATATATGTTCAAGCAATCAGCATGTACACTGTAGTTAGATGTCTACGCGTGATGGATAGTCGTTGAACTCAATCACAAAAGCTCAATAATGAACTTGTTATTAAAGGGTTAAGGTTTCTTTCACTTTTGCAACTATATGACCACCATTCGTCGTTTACAATCACAAAAATTCAACCACATGCTGCCATTTACTTTTGAAATTTGCATAAAATGGAATTTAATGTAGTTGCGGAAATCCTACAACCACACCCTTAATGAAATCTAATAATAATTCAAGTGATCATCTTAAACTTCATACATATTCATTCATCTAATCTTCAATATTATTACAAGTATTGAGATGACTTCTAACTTGGAGAACAAACAATCTTTCTCTCTCCTAAATGACAAGTCTAAACTATGAAAAATATCACTCCCTTTACAAGGTCGCTTGATCCCCTTATATAGGGGTTTACATATATAGTGGATGACAAACTAATAAAACCTTTACATAGTGGATGACCTTTATTACAAGGTCGCTCAATCATCGCATTAATGAGTGAATATCTCGGAATCGAATCTTATTTACTCTCCTTCTTCTTCCCCATATTTCTTTTTACTCTCTCCTTTTTCGCAACTATTTTCTTCTGCAGAGCAACTAGGACAAATCCCATCCTCTTCAAAAAAGGAATCCCCAACCTATATTTGAGAATTGCACTCGAAGGAATCCCCAACCTATATTAATTATTTTCTTTTTAAATCTTTAATAATTAATTATATTAATTAATATGGGATCTTATCTACGTATCTAACTATCAAAAAGTACACATTGCATATGTATCTCAAGAATTGAGATTTTCGAGGAACAGTGAAATATCAATGATATTTTTCAAGGAACAATAAATATGATTTCGTGTATCTAAAACCTTCAACATTACTTCCTTTTTTCATCCTGTGAGATTGGGGTATACCCAAACTAATTGGGGTATACCCAATAAGATAAAATCTGGTCATTATGAAATAAAACTAAGCCACCCCTTAACCTTATATTTTTCTAAATGGCCAATATGCCCTTGTTTAATTAACACTAAAAATATCCGATTAGCTTAATTAATTGAGTTTAGATTAAAACTTTTGAAAATGAAAATTCGAAGAGGTTAAACCTTTAATCCGCCTTATGCGTTCGATTTCGATCAAAAAAATGGGTTTTCGAAAATGTTATAAGTCGGCAAGGTCGACGTTTGAAGAAGGTATAACCTGTGCATGGTATACGCTTTGAATAAAATGCCGACCACTTTCTAAATCAAGATGGTCCTTGGATGAAGAAAACGCCACCATGTTTTGATCTGAAGATTAATTTGACTAGAACATTAATTTACATGACAATGATCCAATTTTATATTTGATAGGCTATTTTTTTATTGAATAAATTTGTTAATTGTACATGAAATAATTTCAAATGATATGTTGTCTATTTAAATTCTCGTGATAATGTCCACCAATGTTCTTAAAACCGACCTGTGCATCGAACCAAAAAATACCGAGTCAAGGGTCATTGG
>JAJJWW010005742.1:0-18008 GCA_023531295.1 Papaver armeniacum | reverse complement strand
AGTGTAAGTGTAGTATATTTCTCTTTGTGAGACTTGTTGTCTGGTGGAAATAGGTAAGACCTATTTATACAAGTCGAGATTGAACGTACCACTGGCCTCATGAAGGAGGAGAGTAAAGGGTGAAATAATGGGAGGAGGTGGTAACCGCAAGGTGTTTATGGGTGAAACGTTTTCACCATTATTTCCTCATTTATTTGACCGCTTTATTCCTTTTCACGCTTTCTTAATGTGAGCGTAGTGTACGCCGCATCTTGACCGCCAAACCAAAACCCTAAAGAAGCATCCCCCGGTTTTGTGTTGATATCTCGTTGGTTTGCCCTTGAGTGCAAGTGGTGGTGTCTAATGGCGCGTGTGGCATGTGCGGAATGCCTTGGTGGTAGGTTGCATGGTTTGCAAGTTAGGCTACCAACACGTGTGTGTTTGGCATGTGCCAATGGCATGTCGAATGCCTTGGTGGTAGGTTGCCACGGTTTGCAAAGTTAGGCTACCGGCGTGTGTGTTTGGCATGTGCCAATGGCACGTGACGGCCATGTTGACCTAGTTGCAAGTCTTGCAAGCCTAGGGCGCTATATTTGGCGTGTGCCAATGGCATAGCGGCTTGGAATATGGCTTGCGGCACGTGTTGGCATGTGCCAATGGCATGTGCGGCCATGTTGACCTAGTTGCAAGTCTTGCAAGCCTAGGGCGCTATATTTGGCGTGTGCCAATGGCATAGCGACTTGGAATATGGCTTGCGGCACGTATTGGCATGTGCCAATGGCATGTGCGGACCATGTTGACCTAGTTGCAAGTCTTGCAAGCCTAGGGCGCTATATTTGGCGTGTGCCAATGGCATAGCGACTTGGAATATGGCTTGCGGCACGTATTGGCATGTGCCAATGGCATGTGCGGCCATGTTGACCTAGTTGCAAGTCTTGCGAAGCCTAGGGTGCTATATTTGGCGTGTGCCAATGGCATAGCGACTTGGAATATGGCTGCGGCACGTATCGGCATGTGCCAATGGCATGTGCGGCCATGTTGACCTAGTTGCAAGTCTTGCAAGCCTAGGGCGCTATATTTGGCGTGTGCCAATGGCATAGCGACTTGGAATATGGCTTGCGGCACGTATTGGCATGTGCCAATGGCATGTGCGGCCATGTTGACCTAGTTGCAAGTCTTGCAAGCCTAGGGCGCTATATTTGGCGTGTGCCAATAGCTACTTGGAATATGGCTTGCGGCACGTATTGGCATGTGCCATGGCATGTGCGGCCATGTTGACCTGTTGCAAGTCTTGCAAGCCTAGGCTTATATTTGGCGTGTGCCAATGGCATACGACTTGGAATATGGCTTGCGGCACGTATTGGCATGTGCCAATGGCATGTACGCCATGTTGACCAGTTTGCAAGTCTTGCAAGCCTAGGGCGCTATATTTGGCGTGTGCCAATGGCTTAGCGACTTGGAATATGGCTTGCGGCACGTATTGGCATGTGCCAATGGCATGTGCGGCCATGTTGACCTAGTTGCAAGTCTTGCAAGCCTAGGCGCCATATTTGGCGTGTGCCAATGGCATAGCGACTTGGAATATTGCTTTAGCGACGTATTGGCATGTGCCAATGGCATGTGCGGCCATGTTGACCTAGTTGCAAGTCTTGCAAGCCTAGGGCGCTATATTTGCGTGTGCCAAAGGCATACGGCTTGGAGATTTGTTGCCATGGTGTGCGGTATGCGGCTTGGTTTGGCATTGTTGCCAATGATGCGCGATATGCGGCTTGGTTCGGCATTGCTGCCATGGTGCTTGCAGAGTGCGGCTTGGTTTGGCATGTTGCCATGGTGCGCGAGTGCGGCTTGGTTTGGCATGGTTGCCATGATGCGCAGAGTGCGGCTTGGTTTGGCATTCTTTGCCATGGTGCGCAGAGTGCGGCTTGGTTTGGCATGGTTGCCATGGTGCTTGTGAGTGCGGCTTGGTTTGGCATTCTTTGCCATGGTGCGCAGAGTGCGGCTTGGTTTGGCATTCTTTGCCATGGTGCGCGAGAGTGCGGCTTGGTTTGGCATGGTTGCCATGGTGCATGCAGTAGTGCGGCTTGGTTTGGCATTGCTGCCATGGTGCGCCAGAGTGCGGCTTGGTTTGGCATTCTTTGCCATGGTGCTTGAGTGCGGCTTGGTTTGGCATTGCACCATGGTGCGCTGGTGCGGCTGATTTGGCATTGTTGCCATGGTGCGCGGGTGCGGCTTGGTTTGGCATTATTGCCATGGTGCGCGGGTGCGCTTGATTTGGCATTGTTGCCATGGTGCGCGAAAGATGCGGCTTGGTTTGGCATTCTTTGCCATGGTGCGCGATATGCGGCTTGGTTTGGCATTCTTTGCCATGGTGCACGTGGGTGCGGCTTGATTTTGGAATTAGGGTTACGTGTTGAAAACCCTAATCTGGGTATTTTGAAAAAATACCCCTATTAATTATTTACACCGATCTAAATGCTCTTAGTTAATGTGTTGCTGCGGGTAACACTAGGTCATGGGGTTTTACTGATTTTACCTTGTCTAAAACCACCATCGACATTAAGTCCCCACTAGCTCGGAACAGGGGCTTTGTTGCGAGGTAAGCATAAGATGGTGACAAACTATTTAAGGAGGCTTGTCTGACCTTTTATAAATAGGATTTGGAATCCTTGCCTCTGGTAGTTTTGCACAAATCGGGAGGCTAGCACAATTGGTGGGGCCGGTGCAGCTTGGGCGACGTTGGGAAATTGACGCGAAGTTTAGAAAACCGAAAGCGTGCTAGGCTGGTGGGACCGGCGCAAGGTGGGAAAGTCTGTGCGTGCTGGTCGGGTGAGACCGGCGCAAGGTGTGGAAGCTGTGTGTGCTTGCGGGCTTGACTTGGGCGGTCATTGGGAAGTCGGTGCAATTGGTGGGGCCGATGCGGCTTGGGCGACATTGGGAAGTTGGGCGAGTTGGGAACCGAGCGTGCTTAGGCCCCGGTGGGACCGGCGCAAAGTGGGGGAAGCTGTGCGTGCTTGCTGGTGAGGCCTAGGCGCAACTTTGGCGGCATTGGGCGTTCTTGTGAGCCGCACGATTTTTGGTAAAGGAAATCCTTCCCTATTTCGAGAATCTTCTTGCCCACATATATATAAAATCCCTTTCTCTCATCTTGCACCTTATTCCTTTCATCCTTTCCTCACTAGTGGCGAGTCACAAAGAAAACCACTTCCGGGTATGTCTTCCAAGTACTTCTCTTGTTTCCCTTTTTATGTAGGTGTAAACCCTAAGAGTGGGCATTTATATATTGCGCATATAATTTCTTGGCGTGTCTCTTGTAGAAAATATTGTATGTATGCGCCCAAAGGGAAATATTGCATATATTATTCGAACCCGTAGGAAAGTGCTCCATATAATTTTGAACCCGAAGAAGGATATTGCAGACGCACTTGAGCCGTATAAAATACTCACGTATAATTAACCACAAGAAGCAAAAGTGTGCGATTTTGAACCGTAGAAATACGTATATGAATCCCGAAGAAGAATACTCGTATATGTGCTTCATATGACTTCGAACCCGTAGGAAATATCGCATATATGAATTTTCGGTCCTGAAAGAAATATCACAGTGCAATTTTTGAACCGTAGAAAAATGCTCCATATATAATTTTGAACCCGAAGAATGATACACGAGACACTTGAGCCCGTATAAAATACTGCGTATATAATTTGAAACTCCGAAGAAAATACTGCGTGTGTATTTTGAACCTGAAGAAAATATTGCGTGTGTATTTTTGAACCTACACGAAAATATCTGCGTGTGTATTTTTGAACCCTGAGAAAATATGTGTGTATTTTTGAACCACAAGAGAAAATACTTGTGTGTATTTTTTGAACCACAGGAAAATACTTTGCGTATGTATTTTTGAACCTACGCAAAATACCGCGTGTGTATTTTTTGAACCACGGAGAAAATATTGCATGTGTATTTTTGAACCCGTAGAGAATGCTCCATATATAATCAACCCGAAGAATGATACTACGTGTGCGCTTTTTGAGCCGGTAAAGAATACGCCCTTTCTCTCTTTTTTTTTTTTTTTTTTTTGTATTTCGGTTTTCCTTTGTTGGGCGCGGTTATGTGTCGGGGAGATAATTTTGTCTTTCTCGGTGTGCGGATATCTTGTTACTAAGAAGAAATCCGAGTAAGATGTTACTGAACGAGAATTTCGCCTCATCGAAAGATGTCCATAGTTCCAAACCAAACACGGATGATGAATTCTTCACAAAAACTTGCCTCTCGCTCGGAAGAATCACCCGGGTTTCGTGCCAATTTTGTTAACCGGTGGTGAAGATGAAAAGAAGACACGTTCGGTTCGCCCGAGAGAACACCATACGGTTGTCTTTATAAAGGGGTATATTCCTCTTCAATATTGATTTCGGGATGTGCCAAAGCCCATTGCGTTCTTTTTGATAGATGGGTTGAGTTCATGGTGCTGTTTGAAGGGAGAGGATGGTGCTTGGAAGGGCGCAAGATGTTAGCGGCTGGAAGGATGCAAATTGTTAGCACGAGTGTGGCACTGTGGCTAGGATGCGCGTGCGGCATGTGTGCCTGTATGTGCGTCCGTAAAGCGTGTCCGGTGGTAAGCACGTCTAGTAAAGCGCGTCGGCAAGCGCGTACGGCAAGCGCTTCTTTTTCTTTCTTCTTCTGTTTCTTCTTTTGAAAAATGTCTAACTCAAGTTCGCGGGGAGGAATCCGGTTCGGAGGATGATTACGGGGTAGAGCCACACGAAAACTTGCCTTTGGTGACCACCGATGACTTGGAGATGGGCGTTAGCCAATTGCAGAACACGGATGTGGCTCAAACGGCGGATGATTCTCTCGATGGTTGTTGTCGTAGACATGGAAGAAGACCCTTTGAGTCGTGAGGCTAGTGCGGCGCCTTTTTGATCCTCCGTATTTGGTTCCTTATCCAGGTCATGTGCTAGTTGGCGGCTTATTGTCTGCTAAGCACGAGGCGTTGTACACCGAATGCGGGAGAAGTACAGACATATGGCCACAACCAAGAAAGTCACTAGTCGATTTGCATCGGTTAGCGTGTGGAAGAGGCTTTATCTTCCATCGAGGATATGCGTGAGGTGGCTGGTCACACCGTTTTACAAGACGTTATTGCTTGATCGGGAGCACCATCGCGACGTGTGCGTGAAAAGAGTTCAACACTTCGTGGTTTGTCGAAGGCCTTGCTGAGATCCAAAAGTTGAAAGATGCGGCAATCAAAGCCTTTCCGCCAAGGAGATTGCACGACAGGAGGTGGAACTCAAAAAGCTTTCCAAGATGTTGACTATAAAGAGAGCGCTCTTGAAGATGCAAAGTTGACTTTTTCCAAGAAGAGCAGACTTACGTTGGATGATTTTCCTGAACGTTTCTCTGATCTTTCATTTAGGTTCTTTTTTTTTTGAAAGACATATTGGATGTCCGGTTTCAAAGCTTGACCTTTGATAGACGGTAGTAGCTTTTTTGGGTGTTGGATTATTTAAGGATGAATGGTTTTGATAATATGACTCGATTATGGTTTTGGAAAGGAATATTGCTTCTATGAGAGTGTGTGCTAGCAATTGGCACAAGACTCGGCAAGATGACGGTTTTACTAGGAACCTAAAATATATCGTATATCTTGCGCGGTCTAAATTTACTCACTTCATAGGTTTGTGAACACGCCCTCTCGTGTAAAAGGCGGCTTTTCTTTGGTAGCATCGTCAAGCAAGTCCTCAATCGTTGATAGCATCTTCGGCGAGTCCCCGTTTTCTCGTGTAGTTTTTGTAACCGGTAACCGGAGATTAGTGCCCCAGTTGAGCTCGGATCGAGTGGTAGCATCTTCGGCAAGTCCCCGGGCCTTGTGTAGTTTTAACAACCGATGACCGGGTTACTCGGCAAAATTGAGCGGACTGAGTCGCAAGTCCCCAATCGTCCCAGTAGCATCTTCAACGAGTCCCGGTTTTGGTGTAGTTTACAACCGGTCAACCCCAGGGCGTCTAACGCTTGAGTCGGATTGAGCGGTAGCATCTTCGGCAAGTCCCCAGTTTTCTCGTGTAGTTTTACGACTAGTAACCGGGTTGTCTGGTAGTTGCGTCGGATCGATGGAACATCGTGGAGGAGTTAAACTTGGATAGTATGCACGTAATTAACTGCTGCAGATACGTACCAGAAACAAAAAGGAAAGAAAATATATTTTCTTTTTCTTGCAAGTGATGACAGGTTATTCTGAGTTATTACGCGTGATTTCTTTGTGCTATTGGGTATAAAAGATGAGTAGAGTCGCCTTCCCCCACCATCTTGACATCTGGGTCGAAGAACGAGATCGACAGTCTGACATTGTAGCCGATAGATCAATCCTCCCGCTGTGGTCGCCAATTGTTTATGGGTAAAAATCGTTTCTCAGCGATTTCTGTAATTTCGGTGGGTGAGTGAGAAACTGGTTCAACCCTAAACAAATGTGCTGCACGTGAGCACTTTAAAGATTCGAGAGATCAATACGTACAAGTCCTACCTAAACCAAGAAATGGCCGTTCCCGGACTTGCTTCGGTCACAAAGTGGAGGAGAAGGGTTGATTTGGGGAGGGAAGCAAAGAAAGGTGTTGAGGAGAGTAGTATCTCGACTTATATCAGAAAGTGAAAGCTTAGGAAGCATGCAAGAGATGATAGCTTTTTGGGAGAGCTTGCAAAGTTGCCTTTCTGAGAGTGTAAGTGTAGTATATTTCTCCTGACCGAGACTTGTTGTCGGGTGGAAATAGGTAAGACCTATTTATACAAGTCGAGATTGAAACGTACCCTGGCCTCATGAAGGAAGAGAGTAAAGGGTGAAATAATGGGAGGAGGTGGTAACCGCAAGGAGTTTATGGGTGAAAACGTTTTCACCATTATTTCCTCATTTATTTGACCGCTTTATTCCTTTTCACGCTTTCTTAATGTGAGCGTAGTGTACGCTGCATGCTGTGACCGCCTGTTGATGGGTGAAAACTACTCCTGCAGAATTTGGTAATTTGGGGGTGATGAGGAATGAATTTAAACCTTCACAAATGCATCTGGCGGTGAGTGCTTGTAGATTCGAGAGATCAATGCAGTGCAAGTCCGGCCTAAACCAAGAAATGGCCGTTCCAGACTTGTTTCGGTCACAAAGTGAAGGAGATGGGGTTGATCTTAGGGAGGGAAGCGAAGAAGGTGTTGAGATTGTGAAGGTGTTGGCTTGCATAACTTGTGACAAGATGGTTGAATATGACGGTATCAACGCTTGGTTTTGTCCGACTGAACTTGTGTTGTTCTCCTGTTATTCCCTTGTTGTTGTTGGAAATAGGGTGGAGACCCTATTTATACAAGTCATTGAGCCTCATTCACGTTTCTCGTGGGAAGTGGAGGTAGTGGAATGATGGAGTAGTGGAGTTGTGTGTCGGTAACACACGACCGCCTTGCCCACTTTCTGTTCATCTCTAACCGTCCATGACTTCCTAACACGTTCTTGTGATGGCGCGTTGCACGCCGCACGCTGTAAACCGCCAGACCAATACCCAGTAAGTATCCCCCAGTTTGTGACATGATTGATGTCCGGAATGTGGATCGTGGATCCACGAAAGATAGCATGTAATCTTTTGAATAACTGTGTTATTCGGAAAGTCGATACTTGTGAAGTACTGTGTGTATTTTATGCGAGTGCGCATTACGGTGTGGTAAAGTGACCAGTAATGACTCCTCACTAACCAAATAACTCCCGACACGTGGTTGTATAACCAAGTCTGGTGAGGTCGGACGAGACGAGATGATGTTTGAGACACTCATCTGCGACCGTTGGTGAAATTAGGTTTTTAAAGAGTGCGCAAGCATCACTCTTTAGCTTGGTCGAAACCAAGTGTGGGAAGGATTTTGGAGAGGACCGACCATACATGCGTGTTGGGATTGGCATGATGGTGTAGGTGCCCCATTTCGTTCCCTCATGAAAGCGCGATACGGGCCACTCGATTTGGCCCAGTCAAAGAGGAGTGGTCGAGATTGATTTTGCGATAAGAGTTTGATACGCTAGAAGCCGCGCGCCATACCCTTTTCCCGGCGCGTTTTCCAAGACGACCTAGCTTGGTCGGTCTTGGCCAGTTGGTTTGGCGTGGTAGACGGTGGTGATGTTCACGCCTATGTCTTACCGTCTCATGAACGTGATCTAAGCCACCCACCTCGTCCTAGGTGAAGTTGAGTGGTCGAGATCGATTTGCAATTCGGGAAGTGCAGCCACGCATGTTTGAGCGGGCGGTTTGGATTGGCCAGGCATGATATGCCTTGGCCGCCGCATGGAGAGGTAGATGGGCCCACGGTGGTCATGTCTTGGTATGGCCGGACTGCTCGATTTGATCTCACAGTGACCCTCCCATTCGTGCCGGAGAAGATGGACGCGCGTGATGGCTCGAACCCTAATTTTGGCTTTCAAAGCCGCGCGACCATGCCATTTGGTGGACGATTGTGTTGTAACCAACCATGGTTGGTTTTGGCCAAGCTGTCAAGTGTGTAGGCGGTCACATGGTGATTGTGTCGACATGCTCCGGGCCTTTTGAGTCTACATCTACACCCTCCATCTATACCGCGAAGATGGATGGTTGAGACTGTTTTGCGGCACATGTAATATGCCGCAAACCCTAATTTAGGGTTTTCCGCCCATAATGCTTGGTATGGACGGTTTCTTGGCAAGAAAGGCCAATGGTCGACCATGCGGGCTCGTGGGTGTATTCCATACCTGCTTGGGGTGATGGAATTGATCTGTGGTCATCCAATCATGCTTGTGGAGTTGGATGACTCACATCGAGATCATATCTCGCAAGCTAAGGCCGTGTGTATTCCATACCGCTTGGGGGTGATGGAATTGATCTGTGGTCATCCAATCATGCTTGTGGAGTTGGATGACTGCGATCAGATCATATCCGGCAAGCTAAGGCCGTGTGTATTCCATACCTGCTTGGGGGTGATGGAATTGATCTGTGGTCATCCAATCATGCTTGTGGAGTTGGATGATCTGCGATCGAATCATATCCTGAGACGATACAGTCAAAGTCCTGGATGCTCAATCGGTCTAGTATAACACACCGATAGGGGCTCAATCGGGCTAGTATAACACAACCGAGAGGGCTCGGGCTAGTATAACACACCGAGAATCACCTGTACGGGTATTTCGTACATGGTTTCATTATAGTGCTTGGAGGTTCGTGTTACTGCAGTATGAGTAACACTCGATCTCATGCCACACCGATAATGATTCATTATAGTGCTTGGAGGTTCGTGTTACTCTATAAGAGTAACACTCGACCATCATGCCACACCGATAATGAGTACGAAATACCCGTACAGGCTGAATTAAGTGAGGGAGTATCCAACACTTATAAATGGCTTTATCTTTTACAAGATGTCAGCGCATGATTTTTCTGGTTTTTTACAAACTCAACCTTGAACGAAAATCCACCATCAACATTAAGTCCCCTTCCTAGCACACAATGGTTACACTATTGTGTGGTAGGCATGAGATGGTGACAGTTAAAGATAAAACTTATGAGACAATGTTATATGTTACCGGGAGGGACGGGTCGTCTGTCCTTCGAGCATGTCACGTTCAAGACGTCCGAGAAAAGTGTTCCCCTAGCATGATGTCGGTCTTGCACGCCCATCGACCTTGCTATGACTTTGCTTCGGTCGAGGGGCTGTTGCGCCTGCTTCGTTCAATCGTGGGGATGTGCCTAATCGATTGTTGCGCTGCTTCGTTCGTGGGGTTCTGCGCTGCTTGATCGAACGTGGGCTTGTTGTGTCTGCCGCTTGAAAGTGGGTCTACTGTGTGTACATGCTTCAAACGTCAGCCATGTGCTTCGACTGAAACCGGCCTGCTGTGTGCGCCTATTATACCAGCCTTATGTCGTGATTAACACCAGCCTTTGCGACTTGAGCAATACCGACCTTTTGACTTGAGCAATACCGCACTTGAGGCTTGTACCGCATGACTTGAATGATGTTTGGACTGGCCATTGTGTGAGTTGTGTCTTGCCGTGTGTGGCGACACTTCTCATGCTTTCATACAAGTTCTAACTCTTGTCTTTTATTTCATTGCGGTAGAAAGAATCCTGTTGAGATGTCTTCCGGAGATAATGTCTTTGGTGCCAAGTCGGGAAGTGTTGACGACTTCAAAGATATGCCGAACATCGATGATGAATTGTTCACGCGCCCTTTCAACTATATGAAAACATCCGTTCCACAGGATAACCTTCCTCCTATCGACTTCAGGGTTTTTCATGCTCCGCTGGGTCCTCATGAAGGATGGATGAGACGTATGTTGAGCAATGAGTACATCAAAGATAACTTGACCGGAGTGCAGATTATTGATGCAGCTTGAGTGTTGAAACGTCTCGAGAGGATGTTAAAGTGGTTTCTGATGCGACCGTTGAGGTGGGTCCTGGAGAGAGTGTTGAAGAAGGATTCTGAAGCGAACGTGGGTCTCGGAGAGAGCGTTGCGGCGGCTCTTGAATAGACCATTGAAGCAGCTTCTGCTGGAGGGAGCGTTGAAGTGGCTTCCTCTTCAGTTCGATTACCCTTGCGAATCCATGATTCTTGACTGACCATCTTTCTCATGTTGAAGAGGTCCTTGACTGACGGTGAAGGAACTTCATGCTGAGCCTCAGTCCCCAAGCGTGGTTTACATGGTTTGTCCGTAGTGGTTGTTGTCGAGCCAGGTATGGAATACCTTGGACGTTGTTTCATCATTGTGGGATTCGTGCACGTGGTACTGGAGTTAGAGTTGATGGACGCGCATGATGTTGTATCTTGGTGGTTTTCCTCTTGCTACTTCAAGGAACTGCTTACAGAAGGTTGAATGTTGTATCGCCTGTTGGTGAGATATATGCCCCTACAAACATTATGAGGCTCTTCCGGCAGGCTGGTTCTTTCTATCGGGGCATATGTTGTTGTAGATGAGCGTTCAACAGCTCCGAGGATGACCAAAAGCGCGGATTCTCCCAAATATAGCGTGATAGACATGTACCGCTGTCTGATAAAGTGACTCACCCGGCTCTTGTTCGACCACTGTCTGATAGAGTAACTCGCCCGGATCTCTCTCGATATGACGGTTGGACATCGTTATCTTCTTGAGGCTGCTCCCTTGAGGTATCGGCTCCGGTGGAAGATTACCGTCATAGAGCGGTTATACGTTGAACCGGCACTCTTTAAACCAAATGGCGGTATGGTATAATAAAAATTTCCGAGAGGAGTTCGAAAGATATCTTACTTGCATCATGCTCGTACATCCTTATGCTTTGCTTGTAGCCGCTACATCCATCCATGGAGGAGAACATGCCGTGTCCTATTGGTTGTATCGATCTATCCATTTTCCTCATGTATGAACTACAACTGTTTAACCGACTTGGATACAGGTATGACATGTATATGATGGGTGACCAATTTTCATCTGGCATTTCTTCATATCTCCAAGCAAATATGTCCTGGTACTCTTTGAGAAGTTGCACGAGCTTCGTGCGTTTATCCGTACACAAGGTTGAGCTGATGGAGATAGGCCAGATGAGATTCTCAACGATTTCAATTTCATCGCCTGTAGAGTTGGTGCCATCTTGCAGCTGTTGTGGAGCATCTAGCACTTGCTCTTGTGGTTCGTTGTTTGTTGTAGCATTCCATTAGGTGGAGAGACTGGAGTATGATCTCCTCTGCTGATAATGGCGATCTTAGAGTATACCGTTTTCCTTTCTGGTCACGACTCGCCATAAAAGTTCGTTCCCCTCCTCGTGTGAACGTGGGTTGTGGCTTCACAGTATGGAGAAGAATGCTTTGTCAGCAAAGATGCATCGTGGGTACTAGCCCTCAATGATGCAAGTCGGTCTTCTTCTGAATTGACGCCCACATGGGGAGTGGGATGCAACGAACTTGTCTCGATTCTTTCCACGGAGCTTCTCACGTATGTGCTGGTTTGGTTTCCATCGAAGTCCGTCATTGTGGTAGGCTTCCGTACGACCTTGCCTGGGAGATCCTTGGATGTCATGAGAATCTTGAGAGTAATGAAAACGATCCTGTGTAGATAAGGGTCGTCTTGAACTCTGAATCCTTGATGCGTGCGGTGACATGTAGGTCATGGTCGTGATCTTCCTCTGGTTGATAGCAAAAAACATCTCATGCTACCGATTCTTCGAGAGATGTGAAAGTTTGCATAAACTTTCCACTAGAGAAACCGCTTCCCGATCCACCGGCCTCTGGTTCATAGTGAAACTATTGACTTGAGGAAGATCGTTGTGAGGATCGGTCCCAGTGTAGGAGCCTCCATGACAGGGCCGTGAACCGAGTGAAATTATTGACTCGAGGAAGATCGTTGTGAGGATCGGTCCCAGGCCTCCATGACAGACCGCTCATCTCGATGTCGCTTCTTTGATCGGGTCCATGTAGGTCCGTGCCATTGAAGTACCTTCTCTAGGTGCGTTGAATTCATTCCTTGTTGGCTCCAGGGGCTGTTGCGGGTCATGTGGAAATCGATCAGTTAATGTCTTAAGAAAAGTGAGTACCTCTTTCCGAGTTGCGGCCATATCCGTTTGAGTCTTGACAAGAACTTCCTGCTTTTCCATCAAGTCTGCAATAATGGGAGATGGTCCTCCTCTCGCCCCTCCGGTTCCTCGTCCTGATGAAGGAGTGGAAGTTGTTGCTCTGGTGACTACTGGAGGTGTTACACTTGATGAGATGCCAGGACTTGCAGCTGCTCTGGCTCTGGTGATGGGAGGTGTTGTAATATCACTGCTGAGTGATCGAATTGATCGTTCCCATCCTCTGTACTCACGTGTTACTTGATTGATTTCTCCTTCCTCAAGCGTTTCTTCACGGCTTCGACAAGGGTCTTGAGATGTAAATCTTCCAAGCGAGGATCCGTAAGCTGCAGGCTCCATTTCTTTATCCGTGTAGACGTTGTAGTACTCCTGGGACAAGTCCTCTCCTCTGTGGAGTTGCCTCGGTTATTCATTGTTGACTGGACCATGTTGTTCATCTTTCCCGAGTCACTCGGTTAAACGCTCTTTTGCCTCTCTCCAGGTAAAGGTGTGACTCGACTAAGGATTCAGCATTTCTTGCACTGCTTGAGTAGATGCCTGCCAATCCTTCTTGTAATTGTGATGTTATATCATTCTAAATGCGGAATGTTACGCTCTACCTTCTGGTGATACCAGCTTGATTTGCCAAGACATCCTCCAGCATTCTATCTACACTTCCCATGGTGTCTGAACCGCCTACCGCCTGTGGTTTCCTGATGAGGATGCATCGTGAGCCGAAAACCGAAGAATTGAGAATTCAATTTTGTGCAACCGATAGATCAACCTCCCACTGTGGTCGCCAATTGTTGATGGGTGAAAACTACTCCTGCAGAATTTGGTAATTTGGGGGGTGACGAGGAATGAATTTAAACCTTCAACAAATGCCTTTATCTGGCGGTGAGTGCTTGTAGATTCGAGAGATCAATCTGTGCAAGTCCGGCCTAAACCAAGAAATGGCCGTTCCAGACTTGTTTCGGTCACAAAGTGAAGGAGATGGGGTTGATCTTAGGGAGGGAAGCGAAGAAGGTGTTGAGATTGTGAAGGTGTTGGCTTGCTATGACTTGTGACAGAAGATGGTTGAATATGACGGTATCAACGCTTGGTTTCTGTCGACTGAACTTGTGTTGTTCTCCGTTATTCCCTTGTTGTTGTTGGAAATAGGGTGGAGACCCTATTTATACAAGTCATTGAGCCTCATTCACGTTTCTCGTGGGAAGTGGAGGTAGTGGAATGATGGAGTAGTGGAGTTGTGTGTCGGTAACACACAACCAGTCTTGCCCACTTTTCCTGTTCATCTCTAACCGTCCATGACTTCCTAACACGTTCTTGTGATGGCGCGTTGCACGCTGCACGCTGTAAACCGCCAGACCAATACCCCAGTAAGTATCCCCCGATTTGTGACATGATTGATAACTGGAATGTGGATCGTGGATCCACGAAAGATAGCATGTAATCTTTGAATTGAATAACTGTGTTATTCGAGAAAGTCGATACTTGTGAAGTACCGTGTGTATTTTATGCGGGTCTGCATTACGGTGTGGTAAAGTGACGGGTAATGACTCCTCACTAACCAAATAACTCCCGACCGAGGTTGTATAACCAAGCTGGTGAGGTCGGACGGAGACGAGATGATGTTTGAGACACTCATCTGCGACCGTTGGTGAAATTAGGGTTTTTAAAGAGGTGCGCAAGCATCACTCTTTAGCTTGGTCGAAACCAAGTGTGGGAAGGATTTTGGAGAGGACCGACCATACATGCGTGTTGACGGCATGATGGTGTAGGTGCACTCAGTATTTCGTTCCCTCATGAAAGCGCGATCCGGGCCACTCGATTTGACCGTCAAAGAGGAGTGGTCGAGATTGATTTTGCGATAAGAGTTTGATACCGCAAGAAGCCGCGCGCCATACCCTTTTCCGGCGCGTTTTCCAAGACGACCTAGCTTGGTCGGTCTTGGCCTGTTGGTTTGGCGTGTAGACGGTAGGCTGATGTTCACGCCTATGTCATACCGTCTCATGAAACGTGATCTAAGCCACCCAATCTGTCCGGTGAAGTTGAGTGGTCGAGATCGATTTGCAATTTAGGGAAGTGCAGCCACGCATGTTTGAGCGGGCGTTTTGGATTGGCCAGGCATGATATGCCTTGGCCGACCGCATGGAGAGGTAGATGGGCCCACGGTGGTCATCTTTGGTATGGCCGGACCTGCTCGATTTGATCTCGTGACCCTCCATTCGTGCCGGAGAAGATGGACGCGCGTGATGGCTCGAACCCTAATTTTGGCTTTCAAAGCCGCGCGACCATGCCATTTCGGGTGGACGATTGTGTTGTAACCAACCATGGTTGGTTTTGACCGACTGTCAAGTGTGTGGCGGTCACATGGTGATTGTGTCGACATGCTCGGGCCTTTTGAGTCTACATCTACACCCTCCATCTATACCTGCGAAGATGGATGGTTGAGACCTTTTTGCGGCACATGTAATATGCCGCAAACCTAATTTAGGTTTTCGCCCATAATGCTTGGTATGGACGGTTTCTTGGCAAGCAAAGGCCAATGGTCGACCATGCGGGGTCGGCCGTGTGTATTCCATACACGCTTGGGGTGATGGAATTGATCTGTGGTCATCCAATCATGCTTGTGGAGTTGGATGGCGCGATCAATCATATCTGGCAAGCTAAGGCCGTGTGTATTCCATACCGCTTGGGGTGATGGAATTGATCTGTGGTCATCAATCATGCTTGTGGAGTTGGATGACGCGATCGAATCATATCTGGCAAGCTAAGGCCGTGTGTATTCCATACCGCTTGGGGGTGATGGAATTGATCTGTGGTCATCCAATCATGCTTGTGGAGTTGGATGGCGCGATCGGATCATATCCTAGGAGACCAATCTGGTCAAGTCCGGGATGCTCAATCGAGCTAGTATAACACATCAGAGGGCTCAATCGGGCTAGTATAACACACCGAGAGGGCTCGGGCTAGTATAACACACCGAGAATCAGCACATGCGGGTATTTCGTACATGGTTTCATTATAGTGCTTGGAGGTTCGTGTTACTGCAGTATGAGTAACACTCGGTCTCATGCCACACTGGGATAATGATTCATTATAGTGCTTGGAGGTTCGTGTTACTCTATAAGAGTAACACTCAGTCATCATGCCACACTGATAATGAGTACAGGAAATACAAGGTGAATTAAGTGAGGGAGTATCCAACACTTATAAATGGCTTTATCTTTTACAAGATGTCAGCGCATGATTTTTCTGGTTTTTTACAAACTCAACCTTGAACGAAAATCCACCATCAACACCGCCAAACCAAAACCCTAAAGAAGCATCCCCCAGTTTTGTGTTGATATCTCGTTGGTTGCGCCTTGAGTGCAAGTGGTGCTGCTAATGGCGCGTGTGGCATGTGCGGAATGCCTTGGTGGTAGGTTGCATGGTTTTGCAAGTTAGGCTACCGGCGTGTGTGTTTGGCATGTGCCAATGGCATGTGCGAATGCCTTGGTGGTAGGTTGCACGGCTTGCAAGTTAGGCTACCAACGTGTGTGTTTGGCATGTGCCAATGGCACGTGCGGCCATGTTGACCTAGTTGCAAGTCTTGCAAGCCTAGGGCGCTATATTTGGCGTGTGCCAATGGCATAGCGGCTTGGAATATGGCTTGCGACGTGTTGGCATGTGCGGCCATGTTGACCTAGTTGCAAGTCTTGCAAGCCTAGGGCGCTATATTTGGCGTGTGCCAATGGCATAACGACTTGGAATATGGCTTGGCACGTATTGGCATGTGCCAATGGCATGTGCGGCCATGTTGACCTAGTTGCAAGTCTTGCAAGCCTAGGGCGCTATATTTGGCGTGTGCCAATGACATAGCGACTTGGAATATGGCTTGCGGCACGTATTGGCATGTGCCAATGGCATGTGCGGCCATGTTGACTGGTTGCAAGTCTTGCAAGCCTAGGGTGCTATATTTGGCGTGTGCCAATGGCATAGCGACTTGAATATGGCTTGCGGCACGTATTGGCATGTGCCAATGGCATGTGCGGCCATGTTGACCTAGTTGCAAGTCTTGCAAGCCTAGGGCGCTATATTTGGCGTGTGCCAATGGCATAGCGACTTGGAATATGGCTTGCGGCACGTATTGGCATGTGCCAATGGCATGTGCGGCCATGTTGACCTAGTTGCAAGTCTTGCAAGCCTAGGGCGCTATATTTGGCGTGTGCCAATAGCGACTTGGAATATGGCTTGCGGCACGTATTGGCATGTGCGGCCATGTTGACCTAGTTGCAAGTCTTGCAAGCCTAGGAAGCGCTATATTTGGCGTGTGCCAATGGCATAGCGACTTGGAATATGGCTTGCGGCACGTATTGGCATGTGCCAATGGCATGTGCGGCCATGTTGACTGGTTGCAAGTCTTTGCAAGCCTAGGGCGCTAGATTTGGCGTTTGCCAATGGCATAGCGACTTGGAATATGGCTGGAATATGGCTTGCGGCACGTATTGGCATGTGCCAATGGCATGTGCGGCCATGTTGACCTAGTTGCAAGTCTTGCAAGCCTAGGGCGCTATATTTGGCGTGTGCCAATCGCATAGCGACTTGGAATATGGCTTGCGGCACGTATTGGCATGTGCCAATGGCATGTGCGGCCATGTTGACCTAGTTGCAAGTCTTGCAAGCCTAGCGCTATATTTGGCGTGTGCCAAAGGCATAGCTCTTGGAGATTTGTTGCCATGGTGTGCAATATGCGCTTGGTTTAGCATTGTTGCCAATGACGCGCAAGATGCGGCTTGTTCGGCATTGTCTTGCCATGGTGCGTGCCGAGTGCGCTTGGTTTGGCATCGCCGCCATGGTGCGCAGAGTCGCGGCTTGGTTTGGAATGGTTGCCATGATGCGCAGAGTGCGGCTTGGTTTGGCATGGTTGCCATGGTGCGCAGAGTGCGGCTTGGTTTGGCATTCTTTGCCATGGTGCGCAGGGTGCGGCTTGGTTTGGCATTGCTGCCATGGTGCGCGAGGTGCGGCTTGGTTTGGCATTGCTTTGCCATGGTGCGCGAGGTGCGGCTTGGTTTGGCATTGCTGCCATGGTGCTTGGGTGCGCTTGATTTGGCATTGTTGCCATGGTGCGCAGTGCGGCTTGGTTTGGCATTGTTGCCATGGTGTGCGGGGGTGCGGCTTGATTTGGCATTGTTGCCATGGTGCGCAGCGATATGCGGCTTGGTTTGGCATTGCTGCCATGGTGCTGCAATATGCGGCTTGGTTTGGCATTCTTTGCCATGGTGCGCAGGTGCGGCTTGATTTTGGAATTAGGGTTCGTGTTAAAAACCCTAACTGCATTTTGAAAAATACCCCTATTAATATTTACACCGAGTTAAATGCTCTTAGTTAATGTGTTGCGGGTAACACTAGGTCATGGGGTTTTACGATTTTACCCCTTATCTAAAAACCACCATCAACAGCAGTATTAATCTTTATGGTTTTTT